>JAVQJG010050677.1:0-14740 GCA_036024015.1 Craterocephalus amniculus | reverse complement strand
CCAAACCACTTATAAGTTCCCTCATGTGTCATTGTGTTAGGTCAGTTTTCCTCAGTTAAGTTTGCTTTGTTTGATAAGTATATTGAGTATTGTTATCTTTAGTTGACCTCTTTTAAAGGCTGGCTGATTTTGTTTGTTTGCATTTTTGATCATTTTTGAGTCAATAAAACCCAGCTTTTTGAAATTACCCCCTTGTGTCCTCGTGCCTGACTGCTTGGTCCCTGACACTCCGTTTATAAAGCATCTGCTGAATGACTGTACAGTATTGTTTGTGGTGAGAAAGTATGTTTTGTTTGGTGGAGTCACATGTAAAAAAAAGTGCTGTGGCGTCATGTTGCATGAGCGGTGTGGTCTGTCAGTGCAGTTGACAGATCTGTATGGACATGCCATAGCTACTATGTACTGTAAGTGTAAATGTTACTATTACAGTTTTTTTTCCCCATACATGCTCCAGCAGTGCCATGATGTTTAGAATGAGCCCTGACCTAATAACTTACACTAACTCTATAAATATACAAGAAAAATAATATGCAGTGCGTACCTTAGCAGATGCTACCGGCGGTGTGTTCAGCACATGGTCGCTGCAAATAGCGTTTGTTCAGTCAACAATGGAGTGCACTGTTTAGCTACTTTTAGGGGATTTTGTCAGAAACAAACATGTTAAAGTAAATTCTGTCACCCATTTAGTGTAGCAAATTAGCTGCTGAAATATAAGCCAGCTCTATAATTTCTCCTTTACCTGCTGGTATTCACAGATGAAAGCATTGTTGTAGCAGCAGGAGTACTATCAGTGCAAGTACTATCAAAGGCAAAAATAGTATCTGAAGAAAAAGGTAAATATCACAAAGATTTGCCTTTATTGACCGCAGAATAATATGCTGGAGACTATGTTGGAGTGTGATGATTAAAGTGTACTGTATAAGCAGTGAAAGTATAACCTACAAAAAGTAAACACACCCACGTTTGCCGTTTTCCAGTTAAGGCCTGCGTTAACCCAGCAGGGCCTTGTAAAAAACACAAGATTGCGCCTTTTCCTGGTAATATTGTTATCAGTGTAATTGATTTATTACTATTATTAGGCCAACATTTATAGGATGTTTTTTTCCATTTAAAATTTCTTTCATTTACCTTTATACGTATCCATTACTCAAAAGATTGCCTTGCTAAGTTGTTCGCTCAATTTTGTAAAAATAGATTTTCAATATATAGAACCTTCTTTACTTTGGTTGATGACATTTCTGCAAAGCTATAAACCATGGTCAGGGCTGCAAATACTTGCTTCTGTTCACTCGTGCATATACAAATGTAAACGTGTCATGCACAGCCTTACTGTGGAGGCTGCAGTTCCACTTATGACCCATAGATGGCAGTTGCTGGTTCAAAAACTAAGCAACTCCATAGAGTCCCTTTAAAGCGCTCAGAAAGTGCAGACTGTGGCGTTTCTTTTTTGTTTGTTTGTTTTTTTTTGTCATTGATTGTTGACATTATTTTTGAGTTACAAATTTTAATGCCAAAATGATCCCGATCTCCCCGGCAATAATTATTTAAAGACCATTTATGGCTCACAGTTGCTTACTCCCCTCTGAAGCCTTCTTGTTGGGGAGGCAGTTGTGGGTCGAGGTCCTCACACTGGCAGGAGTAGACCTTGGTAACTTTGAGAAAAGTTGTATTCTGCTTGAAAATACAAACAAAAACATGCATCCCCCTCCTTCACTGCAGTGCTCCAAGCCCCGTCTCTGAGCCCGTCTATGCCAAGGAGAAGTCCAAGTACCTATAAGCTAGTAACCATGGCAACTGCCGAAGCAGAAGTAGATTAACACCAGTTAGAAACTCATCACATTTTATTTTCACTCACATGGTGGATGAAAAAAAAAATGTGTTCCATGCAGACCCACGACTGCCTGGACACAGCAACGGTTTCAGGAAATACGACAAAAACATTTTTATTCTTGTTACCAAGTCATGCTTTAGGGGTTAATGCTGTGACTGATCTTTGCAAACAGTGTGCTAGAGTAAACCAAAGCTCATCTAGGAGCCCTGCAGCAGCACAGGAGATTCTCACGGAAAGAGACTGAACAAAGCGCAGACAGAAAAGATTCCTGTTAAGACAAAAATTTTCACTTTTACAGAGATTCAACTGCAACACATAGCGACAGCAACATCAGTAAAAAGTGTTACATAAAAAAATTCTACCTTTTGGAATTAGAAATTGTAATTACAATCTTTCAGCAACAGTATATACGTGTTGCATCTAAAGAAACCCAGGGCTTCTAATACACCTATTGTTGATTCCTATTAAAAAAGCCTGTTGCACTTTGTTTGGTAGATTTGTTTTTTCTTGTACAATCTATGCTAATTAAAAGACTGCAGATTCTCCTGGATCAATGGCCTGTTACGTTGCTGTTTCCTTGTTTTTCCTGTCTTATATTTTCTCCCTAATTAGACTGTGACAAATTCTCTGCACCCCTAGCAGATGACTCAAAGCAAATACACACACCCACACACACAATTGTCAGAGAAACCCCCTCTTTCGCTGGTCGCCTTGATGCCACAGTTCGTGTTCCAAAAGCAGTTGACATTGCATTGTGTGTGTGTGTGAGAATGCCAGCGTCTGCTGCTTCTCATTACTAACTCGTCTCTCTATAGGCGCTGGCTTTGGTCGTGGAAAACTGTCACAAGTAGCCCAATTAGTTGAGCCATTGTTTTGTACCTGCCAACAATCTCTCCAAGAAATCATCCTAGATGTCACAGTGATATTTGCTATGTACTTCTAACTGGGGATCAGCCAGTGGTTCCAAAATGTGGAGTCGCTAAATTTCCATAGCATAAATGCAGCAAACTTTAGAAAGCAGCTGCTAAAATACTTCTTAATGTTACTGCAGGCATTGTCACTTCAAGATTTTTCAAACTTTACAGATGTGGCAATCAAGAAAGTGTTGAAAAGAATACAGTGGATACAGAATTGTCAAAGGTAATATGGATGTGGAGATAAATCATTTTGAAAACTCCAGAATAAATCATTTTTGTATTCAAGTTATTTGTGGATTAAAACTGTATAAAGTGTTCGGACACACATATTTCCATACATGTCAAATCATTCCTTTAACTTTTTTCCTCCATGAACAGCTTCCAATTCTGTGTTTTCTTGTGTTTATCTGAAATAAACTGTCACTTTAGTCTTGTGAAGTTTCACTGTGAGAAAGAAGCTTCCTCCCCCCCCTTTTATAACTGTCTACACAGACAGGATGCATGATGGGAACATCAGAGGTAGTAAGTCAGAAGAGGCAGGTCATAAATTAAATACGACAATTTCCTGCATATTTTTCCAAACTGTTTGGGCACTTTTGTTAAACTTTCACTTTAAAGAAAAGACAATGAGAACAGCTCTGTCAGGTAGTTTACTGTAAAGATGTCAAATCGTGGAATTTATTTTGTTCAAGAAAAGATACATATTTATTTATATTACTTTTTATTGATAACAAACTATATAATCAAACAGAACAAAAGATTACGTAAGTATATTTAAGGAACACAAGCTGCCTGGCCAATTTGCTATTTGCTGTGGCGATGGTTGGATAAGCTTCTGCAATAGCACAATATTTATTTCCAGCCAGTGTTGCATTAACTTTTCCACAATGATCTTGTATTGATGATGAGTGTTTAGCTCTGGTTAGCCTCACTGATCTGTGGTTTTCTTATGTTCACACAGCTGTTCAGTCTCATTTCTTTTAGTTCCCTTTGCATTGTTCATGTGGAAATTTGCTCTTAGTTTCACCCTCAAACGTAGTCCTGAGTTCTGCTGGTGATTTTCTTTGATTTCACGTTTCGGGATTATATGTTTACATCCTTAGTTGTTTCCTCTGGTTGATGCATGCCAACAACTTGACCCCTCCTAAACAGACTAACATCTTTTCCATGATCACGGGATGATGTGTTGCTACACATGGTCATTTAGGAAATGAGAAGCTACTCGTATCATTTGGGGTTGAATAACTTGCTGCCAACAGAAATATAACCACCCATGCTGTAATCATCCAAAAGGAGGCTCCTACCTATATGATTGATAATTAAAGCAAGTCAAATAAAAAGAAATGTGATGACTTTTTTTCCGGCTTAGCAGTGTATCTCGCTAAGTGAACACAGGTTACCGATGTATGTGATGTGTGAGGAGTGTTCCGAGTGTTCTGTACAGGATTAGCTTTGTGTGTATGAGGTGAATTTCCTTACATCCATCTCTGACTTTAATGTAAGGTCAAGGGACTGTATCATTTGTCTTCCTCTTTCTTTTCCATAAGAGTTAAAAAGAAATTAGACCAATTCCAAGATCCAGAAAAGGAATTTCTTCATGTTTTTCCCTCTAATGTAAATAATCTTTTATTTTGTTTTATAAGTAGTATATGCATCTAAAGCATTATCTTTCTTATGGCTAAATATAACTGTAGTTTATCAGATTCACTTTGCGATCGGTGGGACACCTACAAAACCTCACAAAAGAACCGCGCTTCTGTGAGAGGACAGCCGTCTGGTGGCTGTTAACTATAGTGGACCATTGGCACTGTGACACAAACCCAGCCTGCTAATCCTCCTGCCGTCTGCATGGTTGCCACACACATTTTGGCCTTAAAGCCATCTTCAGATAGGCTTCTGTACAATCAGCTGTGATGTTCAACACATTCAGTGATTTGTTTTGCTCCAACTTTGACTCCTTCAACTTGTTCTTTATACCCTTGCAAGACAGGTTGAAGAAATATTGATTTGGTACGGTGTGAAAATGAATTGTCAAACTTCAGTGACAAAATGATGTGGAGCTAAGCCTTTCCAGCACAGTTAAAGGTGAAAAGCTGCAAGAAAGAGTGAAATAACATCAGGAGATAGGGTGGGTGTAGGGAGTTGAACAGACAACCCCATTCTCCTGAAAGTGACTCATCTTGTGGCGCCATTGTGCTGTGGTCGACTCTGCTGCTATCAACTTGTCATGCACGGATGTTTGAACATAACCTTATGTCATTTTTTTAAACACGCAGGGTAGCTTTCAGCATCAATTTTCAATGAACAGGGTATTCGGAGTTCTGACAGACTTGGACTCAACTCCCTCAGTGCCATGAAAGCTGTGGCTGAATTATCTCTGCTGGTGACATCATCCTTTTCACTCTTAACTGTGGTAAGCTGGAAATAGGAACAATCCCTGGTTAACATTGTCAAACTTTGTATTTTACATTGAACAATAAGATTTTCTTTTTACAGACGATAAATGTTTTCCTTGTGAAAACACTGGCTCTGAGGATACTAAATGGAGAAGAGTTTCATGTCTTATTTTATCAAACGTGTTAAGATGTGCAGCAGTATCCTGTCAATGTTGCTCCATTTTTTATTCTAAAGTCCTCTTACAGTCTCTATCAAGGAGTGCATGAAGTCAGGACAGCAAGCAGACCTAAACCTTCTTCATCAGCAGTCATGCCGTTTTAAAGTGGTGTAATCAGAAGTTGTGATTTTTATGTTCAGTCCTCAATTCTGTATATTGTGCTTCTGCGCTGTCATCGGGTGTATCTGTACTGGGACCATCCAGTGGAAATAATTCCTTTGTCAGCTGTTCTCACATCGGGTTGGATCAAATGACGCGATTCGACTCATCCATGCGCACAAGTGATGCTCTGCAGAAGAACGCTGGGTCTTTCCCTGTACAGCTCTGCAGGGGGACTAAGTGGAATAAAACATAAAATGCAACCTTTGCAATTTGTAATTATCTCCATTGTGTAAAGTGAGCATTGTTGTTGAAAAATGCAAGGATGCTTTATATGTAGAAATTTGAAGGAAATATTAATGTTACTCTAAAATCTAAGTGTACTTTGTGCAACTAATATTGCTGTCACCGAAGTGTGAATGCGCTTTTCCAAATGCACTGATACAAGCCCATAAAATCACAGAGCTTTCCTTTTGGATTTGTTTTTCATCACTGTCACGTTCAAATGTTAATATCACAACTTTTAACACAATTCACTGCAGCCTTTGACAGGCTCAAGACATCAGATGTCCGCATAAATCAGATGAACCTTCATGGCAAGTTTATCCCGTTCTTTCAAATATAGTCTCGACAATATTCAGCAAGTGTTTGAGTGAATAAAACATGCAGCAATTTAGGGGATTTATAGAATGTGAGTGTGTGCCCACTGATAACATTTGCCACTTTGTACCTTTTTTCTGTTGACTTGTATACTGCTTGCATTATTGAGATGGCAGATACAGTATTTCCATACAAATGTTGTGCTGATATCATTGAATAAGAGTCTTATATATGCTATAAATAAAAACACTGTTGTTCACAGTACCACATACAGCCTCCTATGCCCTCTGCTCAGGCAACACCCCAGGGGACACAACTGTAGAGAAAACAACACTCTGGATCTAATTCGGATGTTGTTTGAAGTTTATGAGTAAAAACACCGAGCATGTTATTACATATAGTTTGGAGAATCTATACTCTATATGTTAGCATACAGTTATTGCTGGATTTAATCATGGGCCCAGATTGGCTCGTCATGAGGTCAGAGGCTCCTGATTATTTCAACATTTGAACATGAATACTTCAGCGAGAAGCTAGCACTGTTTTAGCTGTTCAATAATCCAAATTTAAAATGTATAGCCATGTTTTGGTGTTTGACAGTTGGGTGAAAGAGGAGGGGAAAAAATTTAATAAAAGGAGCCATGGGTGATTGAAACAGAGAGAGGGCAGAAGTGAAACGGTAAGGGTGAAGAAGGATGGGAGACTGAGAGTGAGCAAGTGAATGATGGAGACGCCGTGAGTGTGCGAGTCCTGGTCTCTTGCCATTAAGACAGTAATTCAAGCTGGGGATTACAGAGTCAGACTCATGCAGCTAGATCAGTGGCTGCTGATGATGAATAGTGGTTAACGGCTGCTGCTCCTGCTGCTGTACGTGGAATACAAAGTATCCCGCCATGTTTGAAATGGGAGGTATGTGTGACATATGTGAATAACAGAAGGCAGGGCAAGCAGATGTGTGTTTAAATAAGAGCAGCGTTGGGATATAGTGTGTTAGAGCTCCATCAAACCTCTAGAACTGACCCAAAAGTACTCCCTGTGCAACTGAGCTTTGACAAAAAGACAAAAAGAAAAAGAAAATCCAATAACTATTCAAGCTTAACTCAACTGCCTAGGACACAACGCAGCTCAGAACATGACCCAGCGGTATATGAAAGGAACAAACAAGGACACGACAGAAAGAGTTGGAAAAAAAGGAAAGAAAAGCGAAAGGGAGGGGTTTGAGAGAAAGATCCCTCCTGTTCAACATTAAAGAAAAAAAAAGAAATGAAATATACATGAAAGGCAAGCCGCTGACTTCCTGAAAAATGTCACACTTGTGCATCCCAGTCCCCTGTGAAACAAGGCAGAGCAACTTTCAGCCTTGGGGGGGGGCTGGGGGCACGAGTGCAAAGATGCTGCTTGTTTGTGACAGTGCTGTGCCTAAAAGTCTGTCATCGCCTCAGGAGCAGCTGCTCTGCATGCGACTAAAACCTTGACTACGCTCAATTATTTTCCTCTGTTTGCAGCAGGACTTCGGAGCTATTTGGCCCAATATATCTGTATGAAAATAAACACTTTTTTCTGATCAACAATATCAAGGTCACTGAGGAATGTCAACGTTTAAGAGAGGAGGTATTAATTCATGTTCCACTTAAAGACACATTACAGAGATTTTGGACATTTTCTTAGTGATGCACCCTGATGACTAATTCGGCACCCATCGTGCAACCCACCTGTACTGTGAGCTCTTTCCAGTCTTATCTCAACTCTTGTCTTATCTCCTGCTATGTCTCTGGCTCTCTTTTGTTTCCTTTCCTCCTCCGATAATGTCTTCTTGCATTTCTTTGCTGAACGTCACACAGTGCCCGGGAGAAAACAGTTGTGTAGTGTGGTGTCTCAGCCTCATGCTGCTGGGTGGCGATGACTCCAGAAATGCGCGTAACAGATGTCACTGTGGCATCAAACGAGTGCACAATGGAGATTTTATGGTATAAAAGTTATGTCGTGGGTCTTTAAGTATATAGAAGCTTTTTATCTTTTAAAAAAAAATCTCTTTCCCTTTCTGTTTCCTTATGGATATTAAGAGTAAATTTTAACTGGAAGAGAGATGCAATTTTAATTTTCTTCCTTAATAGAATAAAATCTAATTTCTAAATTTAGCAGCATGGAAAATGACCTGTACTGTATTTCTGCCACCCTTACAAACCTTCAACCGGATATCAATTTGCATTTTTGCTGCACTTACAAATTTCCTCCAATGGTGGTTATTTATCGTGATTTCATTTAAAAGGTTGCAATGTTGAAGTTCTCAAAACCTTTTGATCGGTTAGAAAATGCAGGGGCGTCAGACTGAATAGGCTTTTCTCTCCCTTGCTCTTGGATAGTGACATTTTACCAGTGCAAGGTTTCTCTCTGTGTGAAACAGCTATTTCAACCTTTCTTGCACAGAAAACAGTGATGCCAAACATTCGCTCATTGCAAGAATAGCAGAGACTTTTTAAGATTTCTCCTAATGCATCAGCAACTTCTTTGTAATAATTACATCTCATTAAAAAATATACGGCCATTAATAGACATTTGCATTTTGTATGAATTATTCTTGCCCACTTCAGAGCTGTTCATTGGAGTGGTCCTCCGATTTGTCACTCTATTACTAATTTCAACAAAAAACAATCATTGATGACGTCCCGCTGAGGGAGCGTCAGCAAGACAAAGCGGATCAGCAGAAGCAGAAAGAAGAACAGAGAAGGAGAAAAGAAAAAAAGCAGAGCTATGTATGGGCAGCATGTTATTTTAATCACTGTGATGATGCCGTATACTGTAGAAGTAAAAAAGTAACGTGTGGGTGCAAGAGAATGTCCTTGCTTGTGTTGCTATGGTGACCTTGAAGCATTTGCTTTATAGAGTGTGTGATAAAGAGCTATGAATGACAGCGGGGGAGTGAAGTACATGCAGCATGCAGTGTGTTTTAGTGACTGTGGTGTGTGTATAGAGGGTTTGTTTAATGCAAACGCGACACATAAATTCAGTTTTGTTTGTGATGGATTCCCAGCTGTGTGATGCTTTCGGAGCATCTTAATCATTACCATAAGTTGTTACACATAAAAGCACGTGTGTTTCCTGGTTTGTGTTGCCGGCAGTTTCGAGAGCTTGGAATAGAAGGTTTCCATTAGCCTAGTTTACTTACAGGGGATAGTGCGTAGGTAGAGGTTGTCCCGTATGATCTGCTGGAGTTTGTGGTCCAGCGAGCCCTTCTGAAACTGCAGACTGAGGTAGTGGCGCAGGTCTGTGTTCAACACTTTACCTGCAACAACAGAGGTAAAAGAAGGAAAGGTCAGTGAAAACATGCAGCTACTTTCTGAGACAGATTTGATTCAGCAACGTGGCACGTCTTCTTCTTTATCTAAGTAAATTCCCTTGGTAGAACAAACGCTACCTCTATGTTCTTACAGATTTTCTGAGCTTAACTGCCAAATTCCTGTTGGTTATTTGATGTTTTGTTCCATGCGAGGACATCAAACACATTAAGAAAGCTCAGCAATCTAACACAAAATGTCTTACTTTGGCCCTTTTAAGGCCCATTTATGCTCAACTATGCTCAATACTGCCACCGCGGTTTCCAGTGTTATCGTTCCGTCTTCTATGCAAGTTGCCTAAAAACGCATCAAATAAGCAGGGAATTGACGCAGAAAACAGACGAAACTTTTCACGCGTCTGCGTATCCGTCATCTGCGTCATAAATGCGCCTTTACGGTTACAAAGCACCTTCTGAACAGAATAAGGTCAAATGAATGACTCTCAGGTTCCTGTGGCTGAACTCAAACTGAATGCTGAAAAGAGGCAGGAATAAAGTGGCTATTTTAAGGCGCAAAACAGTTATTTCCTCATGTACGAAGACCACCTGTCCTTTCAAGCAGAATATTTAAATCCTTTTTGATTCACCTTTTGATTCCAGCATCTTTACTGGGGGGAGACTGCAACTGAGGGGACGATCAAAGGTTAAACAGATTTTTTTCAAATCCACTTAAAATCATTAAGAATAAATTGATTCAGGCATGAATGAGGTTAGGGAGACATATCTAACGAAGAAACTCTCAGAGATTTCCAGTGCAATTGACTGCTATACTGTTCTTGTATGTGCTTCTGGTGGATTAGCAGTCTAAGTGAAGCTTGCTGAGATAAAAAAAATAAATAAATAATAAAAATAACTGGCCTGAGCTAAATTTACTCCAATCACTGCCCGCTTTCATCTGATGCACCGAATCTAAAAATTCAACTGCTAAGTTGAAGATGCCGGATGCCTCCTTCATTTTCCCTTGTCTTTACAGTTCCAACAAACTAAAAAAAAAATACTTTTCACCAAAGATTTGCAATGCCACAACCTCAAAAGTGAGGCGCCAGAGAATTTCATAAAAAGAAAAAAGAAAAAAAGAAACATGAAAAAGTTTTTGCATTTGCACTCAACTCCCAGAAGCCTTTGTCAAAACAAAGCGAGTTCAAGCAAAGTTTGGGCAGAGGAAAAAATTTCAGAGTTGTCACACATAAGCAGGGAAAAGTTTATCTGCGAGAAAACATGATGGGGAGTTAGGAAGACAGAACAAGCCTTTCAGCATACACCTCCCCTCAGCTTCCTCGTGTTGTGACGGACGAGCGAGAGCAGGGTAAAAGACTGACGACAGATAAGTCACCAACTTCTTTATTCTTTCTTCTTACTAAAGAAGAGAGGAGTTGCACTTCATTATGAAAGGGTGAAAGTATAATGATGAGGTCAGGAAATATTTCTGTAATCTTTCAGAATCTGTAAATCCTTTTTTCTCCTTCCACTCATGACAAAAAAAGCAGCGCCGTTTGTTATTGTGGAAGCACGGCAATCCTGTTATTCTGTATTCTTAACTTACTCTCACTTCAAGTCCTGGAGGCACATCAAAATGCTCCTTATGTCTGCGGGCCTCGCTGCCATCTGCTGCCACTTTAGGGGCAGACATTCCAGTGGGAAATGCTTTTCAGGATAAAGGTTGCATGTTCTCTCTACCTCTCCGCAGAGAGCTCTCCAATAGCTGTTTTAGCATGAAGGCACAAGGAAACAAAGCTCAGTCTCAAAACTTCTCAAATCTTTGCCAGAATGTCCTAGTTGTTTTGCTTTTTTTGTTTTGTTTGGAAAGCGAAGATGTAAAAGGAAAGGCAAATAATGCTGCTTAAGCAACCTGCATGTGGCTTAACAATATCTGGAAAGGTTTAAAATGGTAAGTCTTCTTTTTTGATCCTTGTTAAATATGTATCCTGAAAGAACATTCTGTCCATCCTCTGCTTTCATTTCATGTGTATTTCAGTCAATTTTAGACCTTGCAGATGTGTTGCTAAAATGGAGCAAACAGGCAGTGCTTTGCGTTAAAATTCACGTGTGACCAGCAAAAAGAAAGAAGAATAGAGCACAAAGAAGCCACACATCATATCCACTCGGCCCATCACTGTCAACAGTGCTGCCAGTAGTTGTGCATTATCATTATGTGTCTTCCACTGTTTCCATGTTTACTATATTATTGTTGAAACTGAAGTCGTAACTCAGAAATTAAGCCTGAAATTTTTACTGACTTTTTGTGGATGTATTTCAACAACCATGCCACTATAAAGCACACATGGTATGTGCACAGTGATGTTAGACAATGTTGGAAACAAATTGAGCTCATTACAGTACATATGAGCCTTTAGCAGCACACCAATAAAGCTGGCTTTGTTACACATACAGCATGCCCATCATTAAACCTGCGATATTTTACAAGCAAGCCCTGTGAAGGTGTGAGAACTTCTCCTCTACTGCCCCAATCTCAAGGATCTATTTCAGGGTATTTTTGTTTTATTTTGTTTTGTTTCATATGGGCTTCAATAACCACAACATCTCCTTTTCCCTGTCATGCAGATGATACCCACAACTACCTTTTATTGAGTAAAGAGGGTTCTAAATTATTTCCTGCTCCTTTAATTTCCCTGTAGGATGGGACACGCTTGATAGAAAACATATTTATTATATTTATTATTATTAATATTTTTAGCACTAATTCTACACTACTAACCAACATAAGTTATTGACTCTACCTTTATGTCCATGTCAGTGCGTCACTTTTGATTTGTCTCTAAAATTTGAAAAACTTGTTGTGTGGCCAAAGGTTTTTTCTCAAAAACATAAACAAAGTTAAAAAAATTCTATCCAGTCTACTTTCGTTATATCTTTTAATTTTTCCTTTGAACCTCGGGTTTTGTCATGTCTTTTGTCCTCTTGAGCCTGTTTTCCTTAGAGTTTCCTGCTTGAAGTGGCAACCTCTCTCTTTTATCTATTTCTTCTCTCTTCTTTTTAAGAGCTTGACCTGAGCCAGGAATCATTGAAGTTGTTGGCCTGTCACGCTTTTGAGACTTTTGCAAGTTATATTGAACCTGTGAAATCTTCCTGAACTCCACATTTCTCAGTTTTCCTTCAATCTTTAAGTCTCTATGTGGGCAAATATCACTCTGCAGTGCGTACTGAATCCCATTCAACAAACCAGCTTCTGTCTAAAGAGGTTATGTATATGTGAGGAAACTCTCTTTGACAGTGAAAGAATTGTAACATCCTCTTGACGAGCTCTCTCACAGCAATCACTTGCCAGTAGTCCTCTAGTGTTTGGAGCCATGAAGGTTCCAGGTGTAAATGTAAGGCAGTAGAGTAAGCATGCTCTGTCACACTTGACTGAATAGAGAAATGAAAAAAATAATAATAATAAAGGCATGCACTCAAAGAGACACATACACACAGTGGATGATCTGTACAAGTACAGTAAGGTCTTAGTGGCTTCCTGGGTCCTGTCAAAGACTGTTAGTGAGACTGTCACATCAAAGAGGTTCCTCATACATCCTCCTAACAGAGAACACTACTACTGTAACAGGGCTCCTTTTTCTATGATGGGGATTCACTGGGCTCTATTGTACCCCATCAGACATACCCTTGGTTGAAGTTTATTTGCCTTTAACTAGCCAAGAAAATTCTGTACGGTAACTATCGTTAAACAAAACAAAACCTTCCCTTTCTTTCATCTTTTAATCCATAGTTTTCCCACTTTCAGTGTATCATACAGCAGTTACTGTGATGCCTGGATATCATGGCTTTATTCTTAAAATAAGGGCGGATTGCTTATCAGTTGCCCAAAAAAATCCACAAACTTCTAACAAAAGCATCTCCTAATAGAAATAGGTCTTGTTTTTTAAATCTGGGGGTACGTGCAAAGCAGTGTCTCTTTATAGAGTATACTTCTAAAATGTTCTCACTATTTTACATTTAAACTTTAGATTTTTCTTTTAGGAAGACACCCCAGAACCAGGACGTCGCCTGTTAAAAGGTTAAATTACAATGTTGCTTTACACCAAAATTTAAGACCTTCCCTTTTCCTCTGCCACCTTGTCATTTTTGCATGAAATAATGACAAGGGGGTGTGTCAGGAAAGAAAATAGTTCTTACTTATTAACTTGTTGCCATCTCCCCCAAATCCCGAAAACTGGAGAAAATAGTTGCGCTCAATCCACAGTGATGGAGGCTTTGCCTGGCATCCCCCCATGAAGTGACAGTCTGTTAAGATCCTCACTTAGACCGACACCTCTCTCAGAGGCCACAGAATCAGAGTAACACTTGAAGCTGTGGACGTAACTGTGCATCACACATAAACATGCCAGTCATCTGTTTGAAGAAAATTCTGTGAACTGCAAATTACAATCTCCCCGCTACACAAAAAAATGCTTTCTGGTTCACTTTGAGAATAATTGTTCAACACTGAAAAAGAAAGTAACATCAGATGCATTGAGGTTTGAGTACAGCAAAAATAAATCTTACTGTCACATCACAGTGTTGTTAAATGTGTTAATTACTCAGTCAAACACGAATATGTAAAACAATGAACAAGTAAATTAAATTGAATAAATATATAAGGTAAATGAGCAGTGCTCTCTGTTCTCACAGCACCCTGACTGACATTAGCTCAAATAAAGCATTTACAGTAACCAAAGAAGATGACTTCAATATGAGATTTAAGTGCATGCCACAGATAGTACATATGTCTGTCATCTTCAACTTATATAATGTAAAAAAATGGCTAAAATTTGGATTATCTCAGCAGCGTATTGTGAGGATTCAAGTGACATTCATTGGTGCAACTTTAGGATATGTCTGCGTGGCACAAGAGACTCTTGCTGTGTCCCAAATCGCATACTTCCATACTTAATACTCAAACTTTTGAGTATATTACATCAAAATGAAAAAAAGTATGCATAGTATGTGAAAAATGAGTATGCAAAAGTACTCGGATGATGTACTCAAACCCGTTAAGATTTTAAGTATGTGACTGTGGACACTTACCGTACTCAAAACGAGCAGAAAGATAGCAGACAGCAGCGCTTCGGACGGATCCACTTGAAACAAATGAAGAACCAACGGCTATTTTGATTTTCAATGTATTTGTCGTGTACCGATGTATTAGCTAAAGCTAATGTTAGTTAGCTAATAGCTGTCAGGTAACGAGGCATTATAACCATAATAAACGGGCGAATAAAAATAACATAAGTGGGTACAAAATCGTCATGGACCAGAGAGCATATGGCCAGTTGAACAGACTGCTACATTTCAAATTATTGGAGTATTTTAACTTTGATGGTGCGCCGAGGTACGTTCACTGTTGGCTC
>JAVQJG010050674.1:0-11233 GCA_036024015.1 Craterocephalus amniculus | reverse complement strand
TGACATTACAAAGAATCCACTGGTTCTAAATATGTCATGACTGATCATGGAGAAAGTGCTAAATATGGATTAATGCCTCGCTTCCAGTTCTCTACAGAGCTATATGACATGTGGGTGAGATGATTCAAGGATTTGATTAGGTGTGGTGGAGAAGCGATACATCTGAAAGTGACGGGACTTTGGCACCTCTGATTTAAAACATGTTCATCATGAGCTTCATTCGCTTGTAATTGGATATCTAAGGTTTACTACGTATCAGTGAGTTGACACTGAATATTTGATCATTTATTCTTGGGGTGGCACTTGAGGGACCAATCAAAATTTTGGGGGGGGGCACAGGCCCCCCCAGGCCCCCCCTCTAGAAACGCCCTTGGTTAGCGGGTGCCTAGACTGCAGGAGCTAAGTAACAACAGTAGGTGGCAGCAGAGTACTGTACAACTTCTGGTAAATAAATATCAAACCTGAACTGTGTAAACTTCTGGTAACCATGACAACGCTAGCTGAATTTGCTGCAGCGTTAGCCCTCTTCATCTACTTCTTATCATCAGGCATGCTAGTCGTTACCCTCTGTATTGCTAACACTCACCTGGGACAATAGAAGATCCAATTACACCAGCCTAGCTGGAAACCAGAATGGCTCCAAGTAACGTGAGTACGGTCCTCCTCAGTGACCGGCGCCGGCCTATCAGTCTACCCTCTGCCTCCTTGCTGCATCCATCATTCTGACACCCATCAATCAAAAGGACAGGCCTCTAATTCGGACTCATTTCCAGAGTAAATAACATCTAAACAAATGCCCCCCCCCTCACAGTTGTCATGAACTGCTGCCCCTAGTGGAGGAGGGTGGAACTGCAGTTTTTGGTACCTGCTGTAATTTAATATTTTGGTTGTTTGCTGTGTTTTTCAGGTTTTGTATGTTTTCATATGTTGCTCGTGTAATCTAGCCCATGCATATAGGTATACATTTTATATTGGATTGTCAGGTTTTATATATTACTGTTTCTCCTTTTTACAACAAATTGTTAAATAAAAGCTTTGCTGTTTTGGAATCTGTCGTCCAAAGTACATTTATTTTAACCTGCCTCTTAGAATGAGATTTACTGGGAGTGAAACTTCCACAGGATGGACCTCAATAAAACTTAAATCCCTTTGCTCTCGGCACAAACTTTTTAACCTCACTTTACATCTCAGTGAAACAATAAAGTAACCCTAACTGAATTCTTGGAAAAACCCACTGTTAAAATGAAAATGGATGAAAATGAATTTGGTGCTGTGATGAAGGTTGAAGAGAGATGATATAAATATGATTTGTTATATTAACTTAATTACTCTAGTTTGATGGTGGCATATTGAATACAGTTTGACTGAACCGGCTGGAACCGGCTCAGCCCACATCCTCACTGCTAAATTACTTATCCAAACTTCACTCACTTTTCTAGTGGAAATATTTTAGTCATGAATTTTTAAACCAGCCACAACTGGACTTAGAGGATTTAAGTCAAGTCTTGCTTTCTCGTAGACGCTGGTTATAGGTTTCTGTTATAGTCTGTGGGGTCGACCAAAAGACTCACTGTAGTTTACCAGGTACTCCGTTAAACCAAAACCTTGTGTCATTGTGCCAGAAAAATGTCAAAAGACACTGAGAAAACTTGTTGATTGGCTCGTTTCTGCTAACAGCCTTAACTAATTTAACCATAGCTTCTAAATACAGCTAAAAGATCAATTAAATGACTTTTGTGCGTTCCTTACCCTGTGTAATATATTTTGTAGCTAGCAATATGTTTTGATGTTTCCAAACTTAAGAGTGAATGAGGAACTATTTAGTTACATACAGCTTTGTTCTCAGGACAGCAAGGTAATGATGGCCACCTTAAATCTGAGAGAATGTTCGGCTCAGAGATAAGCCACGTGGAAATAGAAGCTGAGACAGTTAATGAGATGTCATGGCCAGCGTTCCACAGTGTCAACCTCAGTTCGCCAATACAGCAAATGCATGTGTACAATGACACTTTTAAGTCTTTAAATGTACATTTGAAAAAAGAAACGGGGTAAAAATGTAGCAGTTAACTGGACATCTCATTGCCCTGTATGAGCTTTTAAGCAACTTTTCTTGAAAAAAAGTTTAAGAGTGAATTTAAAGCAGAAAGAGGTGGTTCCCTGTCTATTCAGAGAATGCAAGCTCAAAACAAATATTTATTCTACATATAATGCAGGCAGGTGCGTCAGACTATGATTTATCTGCAAGAAGAGTCTAATGTTTCCATAAATAGTAACACTGCAATGATCCAGCCGAGGCTATTGATGGAGACGAAGCAGCTTCAGGAGCATAGATGGATCACCTGAGCAGGATACGGTAAGGATATAATCTGGCTGCCTTCTGTTTGAAAATGCAAACCATTCTCCATGTATCACAGAGGGCAATGCAGGAAATAATGTAAGATATTGATCATTTCTTTTTCCTGTCAGTGCTCACGTTGTCTCCTTCCTTCACTGAGGAGACCTTTCAGTTCTTGGCCTGTAAGACTTTAGATCAGCTTCAAGAAATCTTCCACAACTTAAGATTACAAATATCCTATACTGAACAGTATTCTCATCTCATTGGGTGCCTCTGGTGCATCTTGGGGCAATTTGAGGGGAAAAACAGAATGTTTATAAAGATTGTTCATGATTCACTTGACTACACAAATGTATTAAAAACATGAAAGACATCAATCTATGATGGCGTGTTATTTTTCATCACCACCGCAGACTTAAAATCGTCTCTGTGGATGCAATGCCTGCTGATTATATCCACCACTGCAGAACTGGTTACTGGACTATACAGAGGGACATTTTGGAGTTGCCTATTTTTGTGCACTGAAGTGTGTGTTGCTTTACATGCATCTAAAGGAATCAGGGAAAAAGGTATTTTCAATTTTCAACAATGGCATGCAGAAGATGTTGTAAGTAAGGTGGATGTGTGCATCAAGTGAAGCAGCTCCTTCTGAAGAGCTGTTGTTGTAACTTAGTTTTTGTACTACACATTTCCGTTAATGCAGTACAAATGGAAACAAACAACATTCTGAAACTCATTTTAGGTGATGTTGAAGGTGAGAGAGTAGACACAGCCTCATTCAGGAGGTGGACAACAAGTTGAACTCGAACTATGACTCCACTTTCACTTTCAAGACCCTGTGTTTGGCAATGTGCAATCATATCTACCAGCCAAGGCGACCATCAAGGGGGTTAGATTTGAATTCAGCCAGTACAGGGATGCAGTGTCGCTCTCTGATAATACAGATTCACCAGAGTGTTTCTGTCCATGGCCCGAGGCTTTCAGTGTTTTGCTATTCTCCTAGGAATCATTCTGTAAATGCAAGGAGGCTAAAGGTATCAGGTTGACCCGAGATCTGAAACATAACATACTGGATGCTACAGATGCTGACATTAACTGGAATTTACAAGATGCAGAAACACTGTGACATAAAAAGACCCAAAAGAGGGACGCAGAGACTGGACACGGACATCACACAATTCTCATTCATCAACATATACAGCAGACCTTTGCACTGAGGCTGGAAGAGATGGTTTAACTTGTTGCTAGGTGGCCTACACTCTTTGTGAAGCCCAGGTGAGTGACTCTATAAAAACGCAAAGTCCACCTTTTTAATTGGCTAAAATTGTATCAGAAGTTCCAAGTTGAGATGGGAAGCTTCTGAGTTGTGTACTGGGCACTGTCTGGAAATGAATGGGTTTTCGTGTCTCATGAGGCTTTTGTGTGAAGTCCATAGAAGCACCAATCAGAATCTTCCATTCTCTGTCTTTGCTGCACTGGACAAGTTTACTACTCTGCTCCTACAAAACATCCATGGCTGGAAGTTTTGGTGAGAAGATGCAAGAACCTATGATGGTGCTCTGGTGTGGATCTAACCCCACTTGGCCCACCCCGGACCCAACCAGCCACCCGGCCAGGGCCAACAGCCACCGACCCCGGCACTCCGGCAGCCACCCCCCACCGCCATGAGGCAGTCCCACCCCGAGGCCCAATTAAAGCCACCCACCCAGACCGGGACCCCCAGCCGACCCAGCAGCAGAGCAGCTGAGATCCCCACCCAGGAGACAACCGGAGACCCGATGCCACCAGGGACCCCCCACCTACATCCGCCCCCATTCCAGCGAAGTCGCAATCCTCCACCTACATTAAGTGATGGAGCCAATCACAGGGGACCAGAGAGATTGAAACTCATCTGATTGGTTCCTGGAGGAGGCAGACATTATCTCAATGCTGATGTGGTCTAACAGGAGATTCCTAAACTGCTGGATTCACAAATTATTCCTATCTTTCCAGTTCAGAGGGATAGTTTTCTTTGCGATGCATAAGACTGTGAGGACCAGGTTTACAGAGTGGATTCCTATGTTAGTATCCCCCAGGTCGCCCAGCAGGCACAGTGTGGGGTTTGCAGCAATACTGGTTTTAAACCATTTTGAAAGATCATCACACAACTCAATCCAGAACCTTTGGACAGGTGTGCAGGACCACAGTGCATGGAAGTAGCTATCAGTGGTGTTCTCAGAGCAGTGTGGGCAGATATCTGATGGTAAGAGGCCCATCCTGAACATCCTGAGTGATGTACAAACTAACCTGCCGTGGCATCTGAGTGGTGTGAACAGTTTACCGTAAGTTAAACCAAATGTCCCTGTCATTGTGAGGCCTGGTTATGTAAATGCACATCTCTTCAACAACGAAGGACAACAAATCACACAGTAAACGAGTTTATCTGCTTCACTGTTAAGACCATTTTTACCACCTCAGAAACATCAGCAGAATAAAAGGTTACGTCTCTCAGTAAGACCAGTAATCATCTGCAGCTCATCCAGATGCTGTTGCTGGAGTTTTAACCAGGACTACAAGATCTGAACACATCACACCAGTTTTAAAGTATCAATAATGATCTCCAGTTATCACTGGCTTCCAGTCAGTCACAAGATAGATTTTAAAGCTCTTCTGATTGGTTTTTGAATCCCAGAACGGTTTCAGCCAGAGTCCAGACCAGAGTCCAGACCAGAGTCAAGACCAGAGACCAGACCAGAGTCCAGACCAGAGTCAAGACCAGAGACCAGACCAGAGTCAAGACCAGAGTCAAGACCAGAGACCAGGCTAAACCTGGATCTGTTCTGGAACAAACTGCCAGTAGAGATGAAACATTCCTGTTATCATGCAGCTATGAATGAAATGTGCACAATAGCTTTTAACTTTTAACAGAGTAGCTATTTGTTGCTGTTTTACTACTTCTAGATGTTTTCTTTGCACTTTCTGTAATGCTGTTCATGTTTTATGTAAACGTTGAATTTTTTTGAGCAGGAAATATGTTCTACAAATAAACTTTCCCATATATTAAAGCTAATCAAAATCCACTTTTGATAGTTGTGCATTATGATTTTTACTAGGATCAAAAAAGTCATATGTCAGTAACTGCCAGCCACAAGTAATAACAGCATTGTATTAAAGGAATTTAAATAAAAAAGCTTAGAATCAGCTGACACAAAATTACAGTGTCTCAGCATCAGCTGTAAATGTCAACCTGTGAAAACTGGAAGCAAAAACACCAGAAGGAAAT
The DNA here is from genome assembly GCA_036024015.1 of Craterocephalus amniculus. Classification (NCBI taxonomy): domain Eukaryota; kingdom Metazoa; phylum Chordata; class Actinopteri; order Atheriniformes; family Atherinidae; genus Craterocephalus; species Craterocephalus amniculus. The sequence continues at coordinate 5,636 of JAVQJG010050674.1, read as the reverse complement.
ATTATAGGAGTAATGGGTAATGCTCATGCACACGCAAGATGACAAGCAGGCGGTACACGACAGGATATAAACTCATGTTTCTCTGATCAATAATTCACAGAGAGGCAATCAGGGTAGCAGCATCCACATCCCCGAGGATGTCCAAGGTTAATGGCATACACGCATTAATGGGCTGAAATGCTAGAGGTCGCTTGACAAGGCATAACAGATATGAAGACATTATTGTTCTGGTGTGAATGACAGCGCGCCCAGGGTGTCACGGGGCGACGTGAAATGGCAAAATCCTCAGAAACGCAAAATGTCAAAAGGTGGCAAATCTGCTTTAAATGAAAATCCTGATGGCAGATTAATGAGATGATTTCTTGCTGTTACAGCCCTACAGGAGGTAATCAATAATGGAGGGCTGACACACTGGCTGCTGCATACGATGCAGCGACACGGTGTAATGCATGACAGTAGATTTGACGCAAAAGAATACTTTCAAAATAAAGAATATCAGTAGCAACGCTGTTTGCACTGACATCCAGGTGTAAAATGGGCCACATTCACTCTGCATGCCTGCTTACATCTGATTTTTCTCAATGTTTCTTCATAGCTATTCTTGGATCCAGCAGTATTTGAGACCAATCAGAGCTGACAGTCGTGTTAAAAAGAGTTGTGTGAGGAGTGACAGTCACCAAAGATGTCACATCTCTGCAGCACGTTCTACTTTTCATAGCTGCCCTCTATTTTTGGCTTGAACTTAGGTTTTTCCTCAGACGCCAAGCAGGATATCAATTCTACCTCATCACTGCATTTTACAGTTTTATTTTATTTATTCTTTTGTTTTTTATTGTACCGTATGGTTGTCCTTCAGACAAAGAAATCCTTTTGGTCAAGAGATCATTTTGGTCTGAGAGAAAGATTTTGGACTGTGAATTTCATTTTAGTGAAATGAAGAGATTCTAATGAGATAAACAATTTTTTGACTTCAGAAATGCAAAGAGCTGTTTTTCTGTGTTGTTTCCAGGCTGGAAAATCTCAGCAACTACTGAATGGAGGGAGATGTAATGAATGCCAACTTGACACCATTCGGATCATTCAAAAGATGAAGAAAGGATTCTTTGGGAAAAGTTGCCTCAGAATGAACTGGGTTCTGAGACATGCAGTCTGCAGGGTGATGCTAACATTATTATTTAAAAGGGAAAACATATGCCTGAAATTATTGTGCCGCCTTTGAAAAGTAGTAATGTGGCTTCAATTTCTGAGCATGTTTAATAGTTTAATATATTTTACAATCTTAAAAGGCAGAAGCTTGTAAACATTTTTCTGAATCATGAAACTTCAGTATTTACTACAGAATGAGACATCGTTCCTTGCAGCATGCTTGGAAGTAAATATGTTCTTTTGTGTGAATTTTTTATTCTATTTCAAAGCATTTAACTGAAAACATACATGAAAACTCTGAAAATATTAAAGATGCATTATGTCACTCCACATTCCTGACCTTTGATGACTGAGTGACATTTATTATGGGCATTTCCAGATGTCAACATTTAACATTTTTAATCTGTTAATCAAAGGAAACATTTGGATTTGTTATGATTGATCAGATTTCAAAATGAGCTGTGTCAAAAAACAAACAAACTGCAGTGTCATGCTTGCCATTGAGAAAGAGTAAAATGAAAATGTATTTCTGCTCTGTCTGCAAATGGTAGTGGTTTTATAATTGGTTAAAATTTTCAAGCTTCCATCTAAAGGTAGGACAAGTTTATTTGTACAGAATATGTAATCTAAAGGCAGTTCAGAGTGCTTCACATGAAATATATTATCCTCAATTTATGAAGATTCCAAAGAGCAACCGCTAAATAAATTGTCCCGCAAACTTTTAGCGGCGGTTCTGTTTCCATGATTTGCAGGTGAACAACTAAACTAAGAGTGATTGCACAGTGAATAATGGTCACTAACAGCCTCATTTAAAGGAGGATTTAGCACAAATGATTCGCTGTGTAGAAGGAGAGGAAGAAAGTCACAAACAAAAACAATGAGATGAAAATACACTGCAATTTATGATCGACGCAGATGACGGACCAGCAGGAGAACTGACAGTTTCGTCCGTCTTCTGTGTCAATTGCGTGCGAATTTGGTGCGTTTTCAGGCTCCTTGTACATCCCTCATTTGACGCAGAAGACAGAGTAATACCACTGGACACCTGCGGTGGCAGTGTTAAGCATAGTTGAGAGGAAACAAACCAGGGAAGAAGAAAATAAACGGGAAAAGGTCAACCGTAGAAGAAGGATGAAAATCGGAACAAAAACATTAGATGTTGCACAAGCTTTTTTATTATAAGGCTTCAAGTGTTCAGGTTGTGTTGGTGGTTAAAACAACTTTATAGCAGCGCGTTAGTACCGCCAACCGATGTCTGAAACTAACGTTGTATGGCGGAGTTAATGAACTCAGCACCGCCCCGTAGCCGAAGTCAGTCATAACAATGCAAAAGATGCATGAAGACAGCGACACATGACAACATTTGTGTCGGATGTCCCCATTTATGTCCATCAGGGAGCATAAATGGAAGTTTAGTAGAAGAGGCTTACAAAAATATGGCAAAAGCATCCAAATATGACCAGAAGGACTGGAATATGAAAGGAGATAGCATAACAATCTTGTGGCCAAAAAGTGCCACATGATTATAGGTTTTTTTTTTTTTTTTTTTGAAGAACAGGGAAAATGGGATGAAGGGCATGAGGAGGTTAGGAATTGAAGGTAATTCCCACTCATAATTGTTATTATTGCATCATTAACATGGTCCCCAATTATGCACATTTAACCCTCAAAATCAGCTGAACTCATCGTTGATGTGTGTGGCTGTGATGTGCTGCTGCCTGTCGGTACATCCGAAGAAGAGATTCTCCGGCGTTGTGAGGAGCCGGTGATTTCATAGGTTGTTCCTGCTTGTTCTCAGCTTGAGTTTTTTAAAGTTACTTTCCCCTCTTAAGCTATATCCACCCTGCCTATCCATAACCATTTTCTGTACATTTCCTGGAAGTAAATTATTTCTTGCTTTGTATAACATTTGTGCTGTCTTGAATTTAACCAAGTCGGTGAACTTCAGCATATATGATTTAAAAATAGTGGATTAGTATGATCAAGATATCCTGAGTTATTAATAATTCTTAATGCTCTTTTTTGAAGTGTGCATAGTGGTTTTAGGTTAGTTTTGTAGGTATTTCCCCATATCTCCACACAATAAGTCAAATATGGTAATATGAGAGTATTTTAGAGTATATGTTATGATTTATGGTCCAGCATCTATCTTGATTGTCTCAGTATTGCTACAGATTTAGCTAATTTTGCCTTTAAGTGGTTTATCAGGGGTTTCTAACTGATTTTGTGGTCTATAATCACTCCAAGAAATCTATATTCATAGACCCTTTCAATATACACCATATCGATTTCCAATTTTGTTTGAGGTTTTTTTTTATGTTTTCCAAATAACATTATTTTTGTTCTGCTTAAATTCAATGACAATTTATTTGCATCAAACCATTGTTTTAATGATTTCATTTCTGTTGTGATCATCTCCCGAAGATATTGGAAGTTGACATCAGAACAAAAAATATTTGTATCGTCAGCAAATAAGATAAATTTCAATATCTTTGACACTTTGCATATATAGTTTGTATAAATAATAAAAAGCTTTGGCCCAAGAACCGACCCCTGTGGAACTCCACACAATATATTCCTAAAAGTTGATTTATGATCACCAATTTCCACTAATTGTTGATGATCACTTAGATAACTTCTCACCCAGTCTAATCCGACCCCTCTTATGCCATACCTTTATAGTTTAGTTAGTAAAATACCATGATTGATCGTATCAAATGCCTTCTTTAAATCTATGAAGATTCCAATTGCAAATTTTTTATCATCCATACTATTTGTAATCTCCTCTATTAGTTCCATCAAAGCTAAAGAAGTTGATCTACCTGTTTGAAATCCATATTGACTATTATCTAAAAGTTGGTGAGTTTCAATGATATTTTCCAACCTTACTACAAAAAGCTTTTCAAGGATTTTGGAGAACTGGGATAGTAAAGAAATTGGCCTATAGTTTGTGTAATGTTGTCTATCCCCTGACTTATGCAATGGTACTACCTTTGCTATTTTCATTTTTTCTGGAAATGTACCATTCACTTCACTTTCAAATATCTCAAGCATGGATATTAACTTAAAGCTTAAAGTAACTGTGCTGATAATTGTATAAGTCACATCAGGTAAATTTGTTCTGATATGTTTGGCTGCAGTTTATTACGAGGGATTGGAGCCTGTCAAAGCTGTATGCAGCCTGAACGCTCTCCCAGCCTGAACCAAATTAGCCGTAAAAGCGTCTCTCCTCCTCCTCCAACAAAAAGTAAATGAAGTAAAAAAATAAAGAAGAATTTCAATCTACACTATTATTATTATTTTTCCGTTCGTTGTCTTTTCTGGTCTGTATTTTCTTCTGTTGTGTGTAGTGTTGTGGGGCTTGGGAGCAAACATGATGACGCTGTGCTGCAATCAGGAAGTGCTCTGCAAGCTAGACTGTCCCATTTACCAACAGTTACGCAGCCTTGGCAGGATGCTCAGAAGGATGCAGCCTCCGTGGGCTGCTAAGGTTGCGCACTTGGTTGGATGTAGACCCATAAATAGGACACGGCAAGTGAATGTGAGAGCACCATGAGCTACATCGTAGTCAGTGTTGCCAGGGCAATTGGGATATCTTGGTGCTCAAATTCAGCACGCAACCTTTTTTTATTTTGGTCCCGGCAGCATTAACATGAACATTATAAGGGATGGGATAAGGAGAACACAGGTTATCATGGCAGGTTCAGTGATGGAACGAGTGTGTTCTCTGAACCAACGTTACATGCGTTGTACTTTGGAGCCTGCTCAAGCAAAGGACACTTCTACTCTGATTGGTTGCCGCTGAACAGCATCATAGGTCATTACCATATAGTTGTTGAGTTTCAACTTATAACCTGCATGGATAATGGTGGCAGAAGCCTTGGCCGCTCAGGACGCCCGGTTCTCATTGAAAATGAATTAACTTCCGGCGTCCTTGCCGCTTTTGGTCTGAACATACAGTAAGAAGAGTGTACAACATGCACCCGCAAGGAGGCTTGATTCGACAAGACATGCCTTACTAGCATAGCGCAATGTGGTGAATAATACTGCTACCTGATTGGTTTGTGCTGACCAAAATGCTTGTGATGTTGAGGCAATATGTCACATAGCAATGGATAATAATAATAATAATAACGTAGCGATATCACCCCAGGATTAATCGAATTATTCTGGAAATTAAAGAGTCCTTTTTTTCCTCTTCCCAGAGAAGTAACTTTATCTTCAAAGGACTGAAACAACACCGTATTTATGACCCAGGTGTTACAGGTCAACGTATTCCCATGGTCGGTGCTGTGAGAAGACCTACGTCTGAACATCCACTAATTGGTCAGCAAGATAAAACACTTTGAAATGAACTCTCCAGAGATCCATCTGTGTGTTGTTCCGGCCTTCCCTTTTGCCTGCAAAGACTCATCATTGACACTTTAACTCCACGAACCAGACGGGATGGCGCCAATCTGCTAATATCAACAATCGTAAATTTCCCTCCT
>JAVQJG010050657.1:0-13894 GCA_036024015.1 Craterocephalus amniculus | reverse complement strand
AGCATTTCTTAAAATGTTCTCTCAGCAGGACCTGAGAACTGACTAGAGAAAAAGTCGGGTGGCCATGAGGCAGTGATCCATCAGCCAATGTGTACAACAAACTGTATAGTCTTAATTTTCATAAGGGAAAAGCACTAATGCATTTTTGATAAGAAACAATAATTGAAAAAAATTTTTTTTAGTGAGTTCCTATTGAGGGCTGTATGTACTACATGCTCACAGGGACCAAATAAGCCGTCAGGAAGGAAGGACTGCTTTCGTGTTGAAACTGTGAATTATGCCCATTTACAGATACTACCCAGTAATCATCTCTTTAGTGCTGGCAGATGCAATGATCACATGATGGTTTTCAGTCATTACCAAAATAGACAGCTCAGCAGCCAAACACAAACACATGCAGATGAGACGAACAGGAAAATTTTATTCTCACCCTTCAGTGCAAAATTGAAACCACAAAGAAGATGTGATATTTTAAAGTTTGTTAGACATTTGCATTTAAATTATTAAGTGAGGTAGTTCCACTTATCTCCAAGGTCATAAGCAAATCTGTTCATCCAAGCATCACAATTTCACTATTATTATCCCAACGATCATGTGAAAGTCAGACAAAAACATTAATATTCCTAAATTAAGAATCAAAGTCAGAGTTGTTGTCTCAACTTCATATTTAGATATTATTTGGATGTAGCTTGTTTTGTGGTGGGTACATACAGGGACAGGCTTCTGTACAATTTCAATGCTTCAAGAAACTAACAAATTTTTTTCTGATATAAAAGGCGTACATTTCAATTAAAGAAAGTTCTCAAGAGAGAAAATGTAACAAAGAATAGAAGTAAAAGAGGATGATGCAACTGAAATGAGTCAACAAAATAGTTAAAACATCAAGACAACAGAAAAGTCTGCAAAATTACAGTGCACAGTTCTTTATAAGCTCAAGGAAAAGCTGCGGAAATAAATTGATAGACATAAGTTAATAAAACCCAACTTTTCCACAGTGAGGTCTGCTGAATTTGCAAAACATGAAAAAATACTCGAACATACACACATAAAAGCCGAAATGGAAACTTCCTACATTTATGTGCAGCAGGCAGACGGCCTCCATATAGGACCAGTCAATCCAGCAAGGCTCACGTTAACCCTCATGCTCACCCTAATCACAACAAGGAGACAAAGATCTCATGCTTAGTTGTGTTCATTGAACAATTAAATGCACTTAATGTCTAAATAACATCTTGATGCTCTTAATTAAAATGTGCAAGGAGCAGACAAGACGGGTTGACTGGCAGGCAATTTACACACACAATAATAAAAAAATAAATGAATAACTAAATGAATAGATAAATAATTAAATATCTAAAGCTACACTCAAACAAAATAATGGTGGCTGCTCCTTTATGAGTCTGAAATTTCCAGGAAAGGTGGCTCATGGTTGCTGAATGCTGCTGAAGATGATGTTTATGTTGCTATGGAGTTCAGGGACCTACAGTTGCCACGTTTAGTTGTTTCACACAGGGCTAGTTTCAGAATCCAAAAGGGGGCATGGTAAATGTTTGATTGAGAAGAAATGATCTAATAAACATCATATAAAAACAGATTTAAAACAAAAATTGCGCGGCAACCAAATAATTAAATAATAAAAGGAGAAACTGAATGTAAATAAAACAAATAAGCAGATTAATCAGTAAATAAATGCATGATTTCCTAATGTTGTGTTCTTATTTTATAGGTTTATTCCCTGGGTCACTTGCAGCAGCAGCAGCAACAAGTCTGTGTGTGAGCTGTGTGTCATGTCGCAGCCAAGGCCAGCACCCCTCCGTCCTGGTGTCTGATTAATGAGACTGTCAGCTGCTGCCATCCTTTCCCTCCATCATCCCTCCCTCTTGCATGGCCCTTTAATATCAGGCCAAAGAGAGGGCCGAGCTGCTATCAACATGTTTCTACCAGATGGGGTCATTATAAAGTTAAGCCATGAAAGGCCTCTGCGATGAGGAGGGATGATGCTGCAGGTCTGCTCTTTATGTATCGGAACAAATATATTAGAGCTCCTCGTGGAGCTTCATTCCTTCACTCCTGCATCTGAGATGTTTGCTGCAACCAGCATCACTGAGGGGCTCAGAGGCTGCTGGAAGCAGGGCTCCAAATACAAAGTGGATGCATAAATAAATCTTTTACCATATTCAGAGCCTTCCACTTACAAATCTAGCCGGGGGCAGACTTTTATATATGGATATAAGTCTATTCCTCCTCTAGTGTTCTGACATCAGTTTCTGACCCTGGTAGGTGAGTTTGTGATGGGATGAACAACACCGCTGTGTCAGCACTGTGCCGAGCACACAAGACTTAAACCCTGTATTGGTGTTGCTTTACGCAAGTTGAAATGCTAAATATTATCATTTTTTTTAACCAACATCCTATTAAAATTGCCTGATGTGCAGGATGAGCTGATCTCTATCCACCTGTGGAGCAGCCGCTATGTGAAGAAGCTATGGAGAAGATGGCTTCAGTGGTGATGACCGAACAGGATTACTGTTCTGTACCTAAAGCAGGTCAAATTGTGTCAAATCGAACCAAAAAATAAAATCTCGTGATTTTTTTTATTTCACAATTTTAAACTAAATATTCCTTGTTAAAAATTGTGTCTTTTTTCAAATAAATGCAAAAAAAAAAGATGTACATTTTTTTATTTCATTTTATTATTTTTATTGATCTTTTTCACTTTTCTTGTTGGGCATTATAGTAGCAGAATGTTGGTCTGGATACTGTGTTGTTTCTTCCCAATTGAAATGAATTAAAAATATAGCAATAAGATTTTTTGTAACATTATTTCTTTTTCTCCACAAAAATCTGCAATATTGAAGAATTGTGAGAACCGCAATTTAAATTGAATTGGCATCCAAAAAATCGTAAAGGAATCTAATCGGAAGGAAAGCGTATTGTCCCAGCCCTAGATAGTGCATCCTGTTTAGTAATAAATGTCATCATTATAATAAGCTCGGCCATAGATGGCCCTGCTTTATCACAAGAATAAATGTTGTATTTTATATCTCATTTGATTAAATGTAAACGTGAATATTACGTGATTAAAACGCTATTTCTTTAGAGGTCCAAACTACTTCCAATATGCAAGGCACAGTCACAATCTGGATCAGATGGGTTTTTTTTTCTAATCCCATACAGGTGCACTGGATGCTGCTAACACACACACACACAGCATTTGGAAGAAGCATTTGTGTCCTCTGGGAGGCTATTGAACCCTCTGCATCCATGCTGGTTTATTGGTCGAATGCTCAGAAAATGGGAGAACCATTTGAACCCATTTCTCCCAGTCCAACGTGCACACTGCAACTGGTTGAGGAGTTTTTTCTCTTCTGCTGCCGAGTTGCTGCAGGCCTGCCAGAGAAGGTGCTTGCTGACATGTCTCAGGTCAGCGTGTCCACTGTTTCCCGTGTTGTTATAATATGGGCCAACTACCTTTACCTGCTCCTTGGCTCCCTTCCCATCTGGATGAGTAAACAGCAAGTCAAAAACACCATGCCAAGAGAATTTGTACAGTTCTGTCCAGATGTTCGGGTAATCATTGACTGCTCCGAGGTGCGATGCCATAATCCATCATCCCTCACTCTGCAGTCAGAGATTATTTCATCATACAAGAATACAGCAACCTTCCAAACCTTTATTGGGATTACTCCATGCAGGGCTGTGACCTTTGTGTCACGTCTCTTCACTGGCTCCATCTCTGACCGAGAGCTGACCGAACGAAGCGGACTGCTCCATGGAGCCAGGAGACGGCTGCATGGCAGATAAGGGTTTCAGCATCGGGAAGATGTTATCTGACCGTGGGGCAAGGCTGATTATACCACCCTTCAAGATGACAGGTAGGCGTTAAATGAACATTACAAATTAAAACTCACCAAAATGTGACCATTAAGATATGCAGACACGTTTAAAATTGCTATAATAGAAATGAACTTGTCTCTAACTACAGTGCAGTTCACCGAAGAGGATGCTCTGAGAACGCAAGCAATCGCCCGACTTCGAATGGTTGACTGTCTGGGACAGTCAACCAGCTGTGGACCGTCTGCTGTGTGATGACCAATCTCCAAGGACCACTTGATGTAAAAGGCTATACATGCCTGTTGAATTGTGTTTAGAGTTGGTTATTGATGTTTGACGTCTCATTGTTTTGTACAGTTCATTAAATATATGCAATGCTTTTAGTTTACAGAAAAATATTCATGGGATCAGAGGCAGCCCATCCTGAATGGATTCAAAATAAGGTAAACATGTAATGTAGTGAAAAAAAACTGAAACAAACAGAAAAAATTATTTGAATATGTTTATTCATTTCCTGCTTAAGATATGCATTACTATATGTACCAAAGAAGTATAAGTCTACTTTATTTTTCATCTCTCTTATCATTTTATCATCCCTCCTGACTCTTTCGACTGTGAAGGCTCTCTCAGTATCTGTTATCAAATCGCACCAACTCAATCCAGTTAGCCAATTGACCTTGGACCTGCCAGTGAAATTTATGATTCTTCTTTAGTTTTGCCCGACCATTCACCATTTTTATAAGGAAACAAACTGTATTGACATGTAGTGTTGTGTGTTTGCTTTTGCTGTGTCTGTTGGATTGTTGCTGCCCTCACCTTGTTAACTTCTGACTTCGTGGATTGTTCCAATAAGAGGTTTTCCTCTGTCTGGAACCATTTTGATCTTTTGATGGCAAATAAAGTCTCCCTTTTTTCTTCATCAAGGCTGCTGGCTAAGAAGAATGAGATAGCCTCAGAGCAAAGACACTACAAAACTTTTGTTTATCAATAAAAATGTATGAATTAATCCATTTTTAGTCTCTTATTTCATATAATTGAACATTTAAGTAAAAAACAATCTTGAATTAAACCTTTTTACTCCGAATTTTATTAATTTGCTATATTTTACATACCAACTTATCATAGCATTTACACAAGGTTTAAATCAAATGCTATAGTCTTCTCATAAACAACTCATTGAGCAAATTAAATACACATTGATGTGATCATATTTTAAGAAACAACTAGCAATGAAATAAAGATGGCATATTATCTCACAGGCTGATGATGGGTTTGCATCATGTAAGTTTTTCCATCTTATTTTTATTTTGTTAACCTGCACTACTTGTAGAACCACTGCAGAGGTCAACACTGAGTGACCAACACAGCGCCAACACAGTTTGGGTTCTTCTTGAAGTATCATCATCCCATCACTAGTGGGAGTAATGCACCGCTGAAAAGTTGTTTGTAACCACCCACCATGCCCGACTCACTCACAGCCTTTCTTCAGAAACCATCACCAGCTCTACAGTTGTTTTCTTCTTCTTCCTCCTGTTATATATATTTCTTCTTTTTTCTCAAATCATTGAAGCCACTACTTATGCGCTTACTGTATGCATTGGGCTGCTCTGCTCTAGGTAAACTTTAAAAAGTTTCTAATTTTAAAACTGATTTTTCTAAGATGTTAGAGATATTTTATCTATAACTAAACAGGAAAAAAAAGATTTTATAAGATGAAATTTGAGGGTAAACGTACCCAAATTTCGGTTGTCCAACTTTTGTCCATCTTTTTTGTGCAAGCAATCTTTCTGGCACGTTGCCAGGAAAATATTAACATCAACAAAAAAATAAATAACTTCAGAAATGTAATTTCCATCAAATCAGAACAAGAAAGTAAGAGGAAATTATTTAAACATATTATAAAGAATTGGACTGATTTGGATTCTAACAAATTCAATTTAGTTTAATCACATTACTACAGTGATTGTAGATTGTATCTTGAAAGTCCCTTGAGATAAATTTAGTAATAAACTGCTGATGTATGAAAAAAATATTTAACAAACATTTTTTTCCGTGGTTAACCAACACTATTTGTACATGTTGACAAAATGCTGCAAAACAATGATTATTTGACCCATTTAGGACTAGCTCCAATAATCATCTTTAATTGAATAATTCCCAATCAAAAACAGAAACTTTTACTTCAGAAAGGGCTCCACGTTTCCAAGGGAAAGTCATCATTGGTAAGCAGCTCTTAAATATTTCCATCTTCAGAAGAGACTCAAAGATTTCAAACAAGTGAGAAATGGAGTGATAAAAGAATTACTGGAGTCTTTTCATGGAAGGAATCATGCAATAATGACAGGCTGTGAGATGAATTAATATGTTGAACAAAACGTTTTTATGTTCATTCAAATCTGTAAGAGTCCTTTGGGTAACAAAGGAGATGTATTATGTAGTTACCATCAATCGATACATAAAGATAGATTCAGATAATTTTTCTGCGTTCTATGACAGACCCTGGTATTTCAATAGAAATTTAGAGAAAACATGTTATTTTTACTGGAGAAGTTTCCCTTTTCTTATGATTTGCTGTGAAAATGTCAAATACAAACAACTCAAAACTTAAACATAACATTTTGATTAAGAACACAAGTTTTATGGAAATTAGATTCCTCACAATCAACCATTGAAGAGAAGTATATTGGATCAACACACTTAACACCTTTGACTCATTCAATGACTCTTTATACTGTACAGTATAAGTGAAGAATAAACACATGACAGACAATTTACACAGGATCAGATTTAATTTATCTTGAGTTTTAAAAAGTTTTGCAAAGACACGAGAGTGGCTGCAGCTCAGAATGAAGAGCTGCCGTCTCCCAAAAGTAAGGTCAGACCCTGACTTCATGTCCAAGTGTCCTTGGGCAAAACACTCCCCCATGTTGTGACTTAGTGAATGTGACATGTTGAGTCAAAGTGCTTTGAGTGGTTATGTGACTAGAAAAGTAATTTACAATTGAAATACATTTACACATGGTTTGAGAACAACAGATTTATCTGAAGGAGGGAACTGCATTTTTTTTCACTTGTGGAAAGGCAACACTGTTCTAAGCCGGAGGTTGCCACTTGGTCAGTTTGCAGAATATACGGAGTGGAGATGTTCAGAGACGAGTCGTCATGCAGATGCTAACATTAAGGCCACGAAGGTCAGAGGCATGGTGGTGTTTTGTTATTAAACTATTCAGTTTGGAGAACCCAGTAAGCTCCGCTCATCTCAACATGTAAATCAAATCTAATTAAATAATAATTACCCATTAATATGCACAAACCCAGCCGCCGCCGAAGAGAAAACTATTCCTGAACATACACTTTAAGAAATTAGAAGAAAGGGTTCAGAATAAAACTAAATATTTACTTTCAATCTAATATGTCAAAACTCTACTTTATACCATGGTGAATTTTGTTTTGGGACATTTCCTAGAAGCTCAGCACATAATCCTTCTCCACCTCTTTTCCTCTCCTCTATCTGATGGGAAGTGTCATGTGTGACTTTTTTTTCATAAGGGGGAGTTCTTCCTCAGGGAACACGCTCTTATCTTGCTCGTTGTCTTTCTCTCTTCCCTTCATTCGGTGGCACCCATGTAGCCTACACAGTCATGTACACACACTCACACACACTCCGACGCCATCTGAATATTAAGTTTGTACCATGAATGTCTTTTATACCTCATATGCTTTAATCATAATGAAAGGACTGTGTTATCTGTTTTGTCCTTGGAAGCTCCGAAGGTGTTTGGGAGGAATAAGTGGATATACTCGTCCTCACCCTCATTTAAACTAACACGTGGATTAAAAGATGAGATTATCTCAGGTCTTCACTCTTTATATTCATTTATTTAATACCTAGCTTCATGTGTCCAGCTGTTCCGTGCAGCTGTATTCAGAGCGCCAGGGGATTGATTTCTCCCAGTTATTGTCTCTTGTTTGCAGCCAGAATCAGCTGCATCCTCTTTTTCATGCTTTCACTAAAATTTCCTTCAGGACTTATTTGCCTTTTGATGAAATGAAGCCAATATCTGTCAGGTAGCATTAAAACAATCTCATACAGCCCACTTTGTTTGGATTGATTCCTGTGCTCCTACTGTGCACATGTACAGTACTAGTTCAGTTGACCGCAACCTTTTTTTAAATTTTTATTTTAATTTTTTTACAAAAGGCGGCTTCTCAGTTTGGTGGTGATGTCAGCTGGCCTCATATCAACAGTTCAGGCAACACAGCCTACCTGAGTCCTGCTACTGACCATGTCCATCCCTTTCTAAGCCCATTGGAGCATCTTCTGATGCTACTTCCAGCAGGATGATGCTCCATGTCACACAGCTCAGATCATCTCCAGCTGCTCTTTTGCACATGACGATGTAGTTTAGATAATAGTACATGTCAGGCATGGAAATGGAATTTTGGACAATGTTATGGGGCTTTTAGGTGTAAGCATTTACAGATGACATATAGAGAGAGTGTCCTCTTTTTTATTATTTGACCTGAGGGCGTGCCAACTTCTCCGAAGCATGTGTCCTGGTAACGTGGTGCAGTAAACTGCTTGTGTTGCTGTTTCAGATTACAACTTCAGTTTGACCTTTAGAAACCAAAGTATCGCAGACAACAGACCTGACTTTAATTACATCAAAATCTCTTTTGTGTCATCATAATCACCTTCCTCTGCTCCAGCCTCCTTTTCTGAATGTTCTCTGTTCATTTTCACTCTGTAGCCGTGTCCCATTTAAGGGTCTGCATCCTTGTAAGTACGAAGTCTCAGCGGTCTATTTTTAGAGACAAACCGTTAGCCTGTTTACTTCCTGGATGCGCGTGCGTAACTAAAAACACACTCAATGATGTCGTTGTGAGTAAATTATGGACGCTACCCACACAGGACACGCAGACTGCATTGGACAAGAAGTATGGAGGAATATTGACATGTTTTTGTTGACTTTTTTCACTGGACACCATCAACAGGCACATGAGGCCGGAATATTCCTTTAAGGACCCTTGAACTTTTTGCCAAATGGGAAAGCCTTCACCGCCGCTTAAGCCTTCACCGCAAAAGTTGTGACGTAAGCGGCTTTTAACTGCACTCTTAGAACCATACAGTCCCCTAAACGGGACACAGCAGCTCCACTGCATACTTAATGGTGCAGTAGGCATAAAGGTCCCCCTCACACAGTTCCCAATGTGCCATTTAAACCAGTATGGTAATAAAAAATGAATTCAGATCAAAATAAAATAAAAGTGTTTTGGTGTGACTTGATATAATATCCAGCATTAGTTGATTCTACAAAATAAAAATTGCATTGTTTATCTAACAATAACAGAGCTAATCGACAGCATTTAAAATCAATCAGTTTTTCTGATCCAGCTCTTTTTTTATCAAGTCAAGATAACGTGATTAAATTGGACTGAGTCACCTGAAATGAAGAATTTTGTGGGGTTAAAATCTATAAAAACTGAGAATGCATTGGCTTTTTCTTTATCCGTTCAAAGCAGTAAATAAAATGTTTGTTCAGAATGAAAAAAGAAATAAAGAGAAAAAAGTTGAATTAAATTTTTGCCTGGTAAAAAGCTTCTATCACATGGAATAAAAACTGAGCGCCGACTGACCATTACAGATGAAAACACACTGGATCTGGGAGTAACCTTTAAAAAAAAACAGGAAGACCTTACTGCATTTCTATCTATTGTTATTCATTCATCAAAAGCTGGCATTTTCCAGCAGACAGCAGCAAGGGTATGTTGGAAACAAAGCAAGGCGAGTTTTCCTCTATCGGTTGTCACCAGAATGATTGAGGAGGCTTTGATAGCAATTTCTCTCAAAGCTACGGCATCGGAATTCCTCACGAAGCCCAGACTGCCAGACCACTGCCTCCTCACTAATGACATTTCTATTTGTTTTGACCATATTTTTTCCCTTTTCATCCATTAACTGCAGACAGACACACATCACTCACAGGGCAGGCATTTCCGCTCATAACACTCAGGATAAATTACTCTAATTACTTCACATTTCAACCAGAAACCTGATGCGAGTCTCTGGAGTGCATCCATGCTAACTCTCTTCCTGAGAGGAAGCCCAACAATCACATCACTTTTTCTTTTCTTTTTTCCCTCTTTTTTAACCTCAGTCATACTCTGGCTGTCACTCTTCACTCCTCCACTCTTTCGCTTCATCTCTCGCTCTACCTCACTGCTTATCTCTTAATTGCTTTTCTATAAATGGATAAAATGGGAGCCTGCATGCACACCCATTCAACATGTGAGGTGGTGTTGAGAAGGGAAAAATTGGCAGTGTCATTCTCTAAATGTCTCATTACTGCCTTCTAGGGTGCAATTGCTGTGGCGAGAATGCCCCCCTCCCTATGGCGGACATAATTAAAAGTACGAAATTACTAAATAAAATCATCAATTGTTTCTCAGAAGGGGGGAATCTGAGCCACCTGGGTGGGAAGGAGCTCCACTCTGTGTGAGTCTATCTTAACCACCTGACTGTCTATTTTGCTCAGCTGTCTTATTGCAATTGCCCCTCGGGGATGAATAAAGTCATCTGAATCTGAATCTGAATCTGATCCAACATTTTACATGAACATGAACTAAAAAAAGAGCGAATCAATTGAGACATATTGGCCGGAGTGTGCACTGGTTAGAGGCACGTCAAAAATCCTTTTTTTTTTTATTGAAGTTATGATAGTAAAGGATTTCGGAAACAAACTGCTCCTACTTTGGAGCAGAGATGTAAAACTCCACAAGTTCACATAAATGTGATGCAGCATCAGCGCTGCTACAACATCCAATATTTTCTGCTGCAGGTGTTTAAACGTGACCACGTTCATGAAAAGGGGTTAATAAGAGAAACATTGATTTATTTAAACAAAAGTCTTTTGGCAATATTTTCTTCTTTTTACTGCTTACAACACCCAACAGCTTTTCACTTCGATACCTGGAGCAAAGTCTCTTTTGCCCCAGAAATTGTGTTGTATCAAATATGATGAATAAGTGTTTAACTATCAGCTGACCCGGACAGTTATCTACTGAGCCCATCGTGACATTGGCAGTTAATCTGTGGCAACATTTTGATACAAGTCATTTTTTGCCTTGTGCACCAGTCCACATTTACTCTGCAATGCATGTCAAGCTTAGGGAACTCCATGATTAATAGGAAAATTCACAACATCAGAAAGAGATAAGACTATTTTTTACCGTACACACAGTACAGATAGGATGCAAGATGGACGCCAAATTGTCCGTTGATAGGGGCACATCACTGAGAAAATGGCAAAAGTTGAATAGTTTCTTTAAAGCATACTGTGTGTAAAGATTACTGACATGGTAAAGATGGGCATAGAAAACACATAAATGTCAAGCACAGCTGTGAATGGATGGTGGCCTTCTGTGTCTGAAATATTTTCAGACCAAACATTTTACAGTCTGCTAGTGGGTCCAGCAGCTACCGCTGCAGCAATGGCTGTTACTACTTCAGTATTCCCAACAAGGGTACTGTCTTCTTCTATGGTCCTTTTAAGCCATTATGTATCCCAAACTGTGCTCTGTCACCTATCAAACAACCTTCCTGTAAGCTCAGAGGTTCTCACTTCACATACAGTTTGTCCATTCAGAGACACTGTGGTACAGATATGGAAGCTGTGATATATGTGACCAATGGCAAGTACAGTAGATAAAAATGGATCATTCTACGAGAATAAAAAAGTGGCATTTATTTTTGTAATGTGATTAGATACCAATAAAACTATCATTGACTTTTGATTCTGTTTAATGCAGCCAAACAAAAGCTTAGGTTAATTAAATTCTAATCTTAGGATAAATTATAATGATGCAGCTAAGCTTACTGGATTTATCCAAATGAATGTGACAGTATTTCACCCTGAGCCTGAAATGAAGGCTAAGTTCAATTTTAGTCATCATAGATTTAATTTAAATAGATTAAATATTTTCTATTGCCTGTGATTCAATGTCTTAGGATCCAACTTCAGTGGCTGCTATAAAACAAGATATGCTGAAGTAACATGTTTAAGTTCCTAAAAGTTGTATTTGAGTGAAGATACAAAACCTTTTCACTGTAGATGCAGATTCGTTTCCACATGCAGGCAGCATTTCTAAATGTATCTGGTAAGAATCAAAACTTGCCAGGTATTATTTTTGAGTACCATGGCAAAGACAGATCTTTGCATGCCATTGCCTCTCAACTGGGGGTCCCCAAGGCTCTGTACTGGGATCCCTTCTCCTTGGAAATCACACCACCTCTTTAGGTCCAGCCACTGCTTCCTGTATCACAGTTATGCAGATGATACCCTGCTTTATCTGTCATCATCATTTTAACTAAATTTGATAGTATACTGAAAAGGTTAGTAGGATTTCCTGATGCCCATTCACAGACAGGATATAACCATAAGTAGACAACTCCACAGTGTTTACAGTTTTTTTATTCATATAGGATTATTTTCATGTGTACCATATATATATATATATATCTGTATCTACATTTGACCCTTTTTACATATGGTATAAATCCAAACTTGTAAAGTCAAGCATTAATCAGTCTCAGCTGTACAGTTGTGTCTTTGACAGAAACAAAACATAAGAAAAGATAAGCAGGGTGTGTGACAGTGCTATGACGGGGTCCACTGATTTCAAACAGCTGCAAGTCCAGACGTTTTAACACAGAGCAAACAAAAGGTAGAGCTTCACTAGTTTCCACTGTACTGCATAAGGTTTCACAGTGGGGAGGTAACACGTTGAGGAAAGTCCTGGAAGAAGTCCAGGGTGAAAGTAATGCCATGTTAATTAGTGTATCGCGTGTTCAGGCTCAAGGTGGTTTATGCGAGAGAAGAAGGGCTCAGAGATCAGGTGATGGTTTGTTTATCTAAAGAGTTGTGCCATTGAATCAATAGATGCTCGGCTGTCATCTTGCTGAGGAACTCTTCTGTCAGGTTGCTACTGTTGCCATCGTACTCTCTCCTCCTGCTCTCAGCTATAGAGCCACATTGAACTCTGTCACCAGGAAGTCCACGTGGTCTCTCTCTTTGGTCTTGAAGGCCTCAGCAATGAGGCGTGCGGCGTCCCTGTGTTCGCGGCCCCTCAAGGAAACCCCGTTTACCTCCAGGATGACCTGACCCACCTTCAGCTGGCCACAGTTATGGGCTGAGCCACCTCTCTGAGAAAGAGAGAAAAACAAGCAGAGTTTCAAGAAAACAAAATGAGCAGAATGAGTCTAAAATTACTTTTTAGTTTATTTAAATGTGTAATTACATTTTATCTATAAACATTTTGACAACTGAAATAATCAGTTAATTAAATCCGACTTAGCGTTCCTTGGTCAACAACTAAATGACATACCACCAGGAAAAGTAAAAACGATAAAAAGGAACATGGAAGTTGTGATAACTCATAAAATTACAAATTAATTCAGCTAATAAAAGTCCCAGATTTGCAGCTATCTCGTACAGTGACAAAAACATGTTTTTGTTTATAATTGGACAGTCTTTGTTTTTTTGGGAAGGGGGGGGGGTTCACCTGTCTTGTCCAGCATTGTTTTGCAAGCAGAATGATTGTCTGGCTGCTGTTTGGTGATGGGCAAATTTACTCTATCAAGTAGGGATTTATACTGCATGTATAAAGTCCCTCTTGAGGATAAAAACTTTATTAATTCAAGATGTTATTGCTGGACTCGACCGGAGGGGAAAGAGAGAGAGAAGAGAGAGAGAAGAAGGAGGAGAGAGAGAGGGACAGAGAGGTGTGGGGAGTGGGGGTAGGGACAAAATATACAATATACAGAACACCATTTAATCCATACTAGTTACAACATATACAACTAAGACTGTCCTAGCTAGTAGGACAAACACAACTATTAATAAAAATTAATAGTAACAACAATAATAATAATAATAATAATAATAAAGAGAGACAGGTATACTATAAAAAAGATAAATCAATAAATACCCAAAAAATAAGACAATGTATCCGAGTGAAACTACTGTATCTAAGAACGCACGCAGATAAACCTGTGAGGATG
>JAVQJG010050640.1:0-13148 GCA_036024015.1 Craterocephalus amniculus | reverse complement strand
TTTGTGATCTGTTTTAAAGAAAAAGACAGGAAGATTAAAGAAAATCGATTAAAATCGAAAATCGGATTTGGTTTTAAAAAATCTGAGATTTTATTTTTTGTCCATATCGCCCAGCCCTAGTAGTCATAAAAATTAAATTAAATTTATTATAATTAGGGTTGCATCGGTACCGATACTGCTCTAAAGTAATAAAGTCAATCGCTACCAAGAACTGATCTGGATTTTTTAAGTCATAATCATTTTAGTTATGTTGTCATTTTTATTTTTATTTAACTTTTTATTTATTTCACCATCATTTGTTGTAAAAAATAAAACTTCCAAATAATTGCATATTTTTAGTGTGGTAGAAATATTGGTATCGGTACTCGGTATCAGCAAGTACTCAGATTCAAGTATTGATTTCCTATCGGTTCGTTAAAAAAGTGGTATTGTTGCATCCCGATTATAATAACAATAATATAATAATCCCTATTGCATCCCCACTACTAACAGGACTTTGTAGAAATAACACAGATCAACAACAACTGAGCCCTTTCTCATCCTAACATCATCAAGTCTTTGCTTTCAGCAGAAAAACAAACGGAAAATATTTACATATTTACACTTTTTCTAATTTACAGGTATTTATGCTACCATTTACCAACAATTTAAGCCCTCTGATTGGTGGAAGGTTTGTCAGGAAGTGGCTTCATCATCATGTCCAGGTCTAAATAGAGGTTTCTTAGCAGCATCGTAGTGCTGGTGATGAAGATGTGATAAATAATGGTGTTATCATGGATCATCATGGTGGATTTACCAGGCCACGCCTCTGAATAAACTACATGTTGTGGCTGGATGGAAACCATCTGGACGGGACAGAAATGTCTGAAAAACGTCCCTGAGACACTGATGATGACAGAGGAGATGGAGCCCCGGTTTTACCGACTGTCTAGTGGAGTTTTAACGGTTAATGGGATGAAGCCGAAGGGCAAACTTATATCACAGATTCGAGAATCACAACAACAACAAAGTAATAATAAAACATTAAAGTAATAAAAAGAGTCTGACTTTTACTGCTCTTAAAAAGACCAATAAACAAATAAAAAGTGTTGTTTGCTCATCTGAGGGGATGCCGAGCGCTGAACGAGGCGTCACCTTGACACACCTCCCATCTGTCAGTTTTCAAGCTTTATTGTAACGTTTAATTGTTGACAAGAGAAGTGTGCCACAGAAAAGATAATCAGCAATCAGCTGCTGGTTAATAAAACAGATTCGGCTCTTTCGCTGCTGCAGGATGCTGGACCTGAGTGGTACATCCAGCATATTCCCCACTAAAAACACAACCCCAAACATGCAGACATGAAGGCGCACGGTCGCGTACCGACAGGGCGAAGGTGAGAACTTTCTGAATGAGATCGGGGGCGGAGATGGCGCCGAGCACTCGCTCAATACGATTCTTCTCCTCCTGCATGTCTGCTTGTTTGTGGAGCTGAAGGACGGAAGAGACAAGGAAGAGTTTAGAACATAATCACAGGAAGATGAGCAGATGTTTGAAGGAGACATCGGAGGTTACAGCTTTTTCCCCGTTTTTTCATCAGCTGAGAGGAGAAACGAGAGCAGAACGTCTTACCTTCAGCATTGTGTCCAGTGTGGAACTGTCTCCGTGCTTCAGCACCGTCAGATACACCTGGCAAAACAAACAATTCACCATCACACCACAGCATGTCTAACACAACGTCCGAGCATCTTTTTACTGGCCTGTTTAACGTAAATAAAAAATAAAAACACGCTCTGCACATAAACGCTGAATGAAAAACCCTCCCATCTGATTTTAGTTTGATTTGATGCAAAATCTTTGGCATAATTTACAGTTTTTACAACATCAGCTGATCAAAAAATTAGAGACAGATTTTTGGGTCTGATGCCGATATTGGGGGGCCTTAAAAAGCCCATATCTGATATATCGGCTGATATATGAAATAAAAACAAGGACAGACACTGGGTGCATATTGCACGTGAACACAAATACTTATAATATGAGAATCATATGAATCATATGATCATATGAGAATCATATGATCATATGATTCAAAACTAAGAAACAGAACATCATAGAATTAAAAAAACAAAGGTTTAACAACAAATATCGTTTTCATTTCCAGTATGCATGTATGTATATCTATAGATAGATAGATGTTTTATTTTTTATCTACGCAATTCAACAAATATTAGAAACAATGGATTTTTTTTTCATTCAAAATTTGGCATACAATGTGTCTTAAAGATTGAAATTTGACTTTTGTGAGTTCAATATGTATTTAATTATATCAGAGGATGTTGATGGGAGTCTCTGGAAGAGATCAAACATTACAGATGTTTGGTTTTAAAATTACTGGTTTCATGTTATTCTGGGACAAATACTAAGATGGCTGCATTAAGGGGCTTTGAACACAAACATGAAAAGTAGCCGCTGGAATCAGAGCTTTGTTTTTTTTTCATTTAGACTCCCATGATACCAGACAATATTGCCAATATCGTCCGGTATCAAACTAGCATCAGTCAATGCCAGAAAAAACACCAATACTGGCCTGACGTATCGGCCAGTCGATGATTCGCTTGGCTTTATCAAACGTTAGAAATCAGTCCTGGCTGAGATCAGAACCAAAAGATGATGGATCGCATGACGTCCAGCAGTGTTCAGAAACATGAACACTGGATTTAACAGACTGAAACAAGGATCAGACGACAGCTTCTGCCTGAAACGAGATTCATACTTCAACAGCTTGGAATAAGTAGTGAGGCTGAAAGTTTCTGGATGCAGTGAAAACCAGGAAAATGGATCATTCGTATGCGAGTTTTGCAGATTTATCAAATTCACATGCTTCCACATGAGATGCTTCAGTTATTAAAAACTTCATTTAGGGCCTCACAGCTCAGGAAAGGTCAGAGCATCCAGAAGGCATCCAGTTTCTGTCTGGGCTGACTGGAAATGAAGCCAATGAGTCAGCTAAATGCTAATCGTAGTCTTTAAAAGACTAAACCCAGATATAAGTGGATCTATTTCTGTTCAGCACAAACACGTTTAAATGACACGCAGCTCTTCTTTTCCTCAGTTTGTTCCACTACAACATGCGTGATCATCCACTGACAGCCGGGTTTACAATCAGTGGAAATCAAAATCTCCATTGCCTCAGAAAGACTATTTTAGAGAGCTATCCGTATCACCATCTGCATCCAGGAGGAATTTTTACTATTACACTAAAAGGCATGTGCATAGCGGTTTGTGGAGTCTACTTATGGAACGGCCTGAATGAAGAATCAACAAAATGGACGAGCATAATTTCAGGAAAAAACAAACATGGCTCAAACATAGTATAACATAATTGGGGATAAACAGAGATAATTTCATCGGGGGTTGACTCGCAGATGGAGTTGATATTAGTTTGGCAATATAGATAATTTTACATATGTTATAGCAAAAGAAAATAAGATTATAAAATCTTCTATAGGCTTATATATTTATGAAAAGCAAACTAGTAGCAAGATAGATTAGTAAAAGGGTGGGATTAGATAAGCATTAGCTTCTTCCTACTCCCTATCATTGATTTAAACATTCAACTAAATGGATTTTTCATACTTAATTTTGGTTGTTGCATTGTTTGTTTTTGTTCATTTTACTTTGACATCACTTTTGAAATAAAGAATAAAACAATGGAGAAATAAAGATAATTTGCCATTACAGCTTCTAACTAAAATAATACCATATTGTGTATAAAATTTCTGTTAATCCTGTAATATAATCTATGTAAGTTTATAAAGGTAATGTATCCTGCAGACTATTTTTCACTCCAGCTGGGTGAATTGATAGAGGCGAGTTAAATTCACAACCTGTTGCTTTTGCTTGATATGTTTATAGTGACAATATTCATGAACATGTCCTTGCTCTGCAAAAGCTTGGAGAGGACATTTATCAACACTTTCATGCGTTTTACCATTAATTTAGTGATGATATTACTGATAATATGTTTACGTGTAAGTCCCTTTGACTGAAATCAGAAAGGGTTTCTTTAGGTACAAATGTAAAAAAATTGGGCATTGATGGTCCAGTCCTGTTTATTCTTTTTCTGACCAAAAAGCTCTACATTGGTGAGGGGCCATTAAGCTGAAAAGTCATTTTACAGGGGGACACTGCTTAAAAATCTTTCAGAACCACTGTTATAACAAATCTGTTGTGTTTTTCATTTTTCATGTGATTTTCATGCAAAATATGGTGGAGTTAATGTTTTTTAGTACATAGCTGTGTGTGTATTTAAGGTATTTTACAGTACTTGTATGTTTATTTGTATATACATTTACATCTATATTTATGTGTACTTCTATAAAGTACAACTTGATGGCTCCAGCCAAGTTTTGTTGTAAACTGTACATTGATGTAAAGACTAAAGACTAAAACATGTTAGCGTTTGAATGCAGAGAACCACATAGAAGTACTTACCGGGCTCCGTAGGTCTGCAGGAAGGATCTGTTTGCCCTCCACGTGGTCTCTGAACCTTCGCCTGGCCTCCTCTAGTGTGGGTTTGTGTCCCGCCTTGCCCAGCTTCCCCAGAACCAGACCTCTCAACAGCGCGTCCAGGTGACCTGCAGGGAACACCTAACCATAACTATTCCATCCATCCTCCACCCTCCCAGTGTCTAACTGGCCGCCAGAGCTGGAGGGCATTGATGGAAACAGACTATGGATACAAACAATTAATCGATCATCAATTAATCGTTGATAAGAAATTACTCAATTAAAATAAATTAATTGCAATTGATCATTTGGAGCATGTAATTCCTTGCCAGCCTGCTTGACGCCAGTAGTCCTTGACTCACATGCAAGTGAAGCTGTCCTCTGACGACAGACATATTATTTACTCAAATTAGATTAAATTTAATCGAATTAAATTAAAAACGACAATAATAATAATAACAATAATGATAATAATAATAATATCTCTGTTTGGATTGTCCCATGTGTAAATGTGTTGTTCGCTGCTGTTAGGAATAAATTTTTCATGAAGGAATATGATTTGCATTTTCTATTTCATAATAAAGATAGCATTTTTGTAGAAAGTAACCTATAAATTCAGAGGGAAATTCAGCTTCTCAGAAAAATTACCACCTATCAATTAATCGATCATCGATTGATAATATGAAACAACTATCGGTTAATGAATTATTTGATAATTTGCATCCCTAAAACAGACCAATCACTTTATCACAGGTAGAAAAACAACATAGTCACAACAGAAATAAATCCAGTTTAATATCTTTCAGCTCCTATAATAAACCCTGACACAATAAGTTGTGAGAAAACATTGTAAACACAATTCAGCTGCTCAGTTTTCTATTAAAATTATAAACTTCTAAACTGAGCACTTTCAAATCATATGTCATTCTCCACTTTGAGAATGACAAAATTCGATATTTAAAACCTATATTTAAATTAAGTGAACAAAAAAAAAAGTGTGTTTCCTCATTTAGATTTTTATTACAAGATGAACGGCTCTCCTGGCAGTTAATTGGGATTCATTCAGTTTCACTGGAAAATGTGCGCTTACATTCAAATTCAGCACCAGTCTACAGATGCAGTCGATTAAAAGATAATTTAATCAATTAAAATGTTAACGATCGATTAATTGATCGTTGAGTAATTATGCCCATCCCTAGCCTGCATCCAAACATGCAGCATATAGGCCCAACGCTGACAGAAATCAGGCAAACTGAATGTTAAAGAGCAAAGAAATCTATCCGTCCCCCTCACCTTCCCCTGGCTTGCTGTCCCAGCCCAGCTTGAGGCCGATGGGGGTGAAAAGGTCCCGGATGAACTCCTGGATGTCCTCGTGGAAGTCGGTGTGGGACAGCAGAGAAGACAACACCCCCAGGTTACAGCTGAGGTCGCTCCACACCGTGTAGTTGGGCTCATTGACGAAGGCTTCCATCAGCTTCAGCACCTCCACCGTGCTGATCATCCCTGCACGAGACTGAAGACACGGATCATCAGAACCTGCTGCTCCGAAACTGAAGGCAAGCTGCTTCACGCATCATAAACCTTTAATATTCAGCTCACAAGTCCTCATTTGACTCTGGGTTCATGGCTCATGACCTGATCTGCAGGTTTCCAGAAGTAATAAGTAACAAGGACGTCAGAATCTGCACAGCTTTCATATCAATAAACTACAAGTACTGCTAAGAAAATTAGAATATGCTGGACAAATTGGGTTTTTTTTCCAAGTAATTTAACATAAAAAGGTGAAAACAAAACATTTTATGTAGTATAGATGCATGATTTTACTTTCAGAGGCCTGACATTTTTGTAATTTAAACCCATTTTTTATTGATTTCAAGCAATATTCTTCTTTCTAGTTTTTTTATTTGAGGTTTTCTGAAGCTGCGAATCCTGATCAGCAAAATCTAAACACATAAAACCTGAAATATATTGATTTATTTTAAAATTTGTCCACATGTCCATATTTAATCTTTGAAATTAAGTTAAAAGGTACTGCTTGTAGCTGCATTTCTGTAACTTAAATTTTAAAGATGAAATATACACATATAGACAAATAGTATGCAAATCAATATATTTAAGCTCTTATTTGTTTGGATTGTACTGATTAGAATTTACAGTTTCAGAAAACCTCAAATGAAAAAACCAAATCAATAAAATGGATTTTAAATACAAAAATGTCAGGCCTTTGAAAGTAAAACCTTGCATCTGTACTTAATACAAATGTGTTGGTTTCACCTTTTAAGTTGAAATGCTTGAACAAAACAGCTTTTCCAACATATTCTCATTTTCTGAGTATCTTATCTCATCAGCTGATAAACGTCCTGTGAAGTAGAAACCTGACATTCAGACCGAGGTTCGAGTAAAACTGTCCCTGCATTTAACTGCCTAAGAAATGATTACTAAACCCTCCACATAGACGGTTTCCCTCCCTGCAGTAAGCATTGAACACGAGGGCCGACACAAAGGAAATAAAGCAGGCCAACCCCACCGATCTGGAAATTAGAAGAAAATTTATGACTGGAGGTCAGCTGACCCTGTGGCTGTTCCTCCCAGCACACAGAGCACAACAACTAATCTGACCGCAATAAATGCCGTGGAAAATTCCTGTCCTTGGAGGATGTTTGGTGTTGCGCAGCGTAGAGGTGTGGCAAAGCTGCGTATTTCTGAGACACAACAGGAGCTGACAGGAGGGAGGAAACCAGCTGATGAACCAAGAGTCACTGTGTTACACCACAACATTTTCACACATCCAAGTGTGAAAGACTGTTTTCAGACAACAACTAGGACGGCTCGCGTTCAGAAACAGCTCAGAATAAGAAATGAAGAGGAAACGAAGCCTCTCACATGATCTTCAGCATGTTTAGACGGACCTGGTAGCACAGAATGATCACTTTTTATTCCTCATTTCACCTTCAGATCCAGAAACAAAGAAAAGTGTTATCTCCTCATGAAGATCAATAACGCTAAAGATCAAGCAGAAGCCTGGATCCTTATTTACACACGACAGAAAAAGGCCCTCGTGGTGCATTCATGGGCCCAGGGTAAAACTCAGAAACAAACATACTTAGTTGTAATAAAAAAAGGAAAATGTAATCTTAAGACTTGCTTATTCTTATTTTGAACTGATTCATCAGTTTTTTTTATTTATCATTGTTTTTTGTTTTATTTTCCTCTTTTTTTTCTTTCAATATTATTTTGTTCTATTTTTTGGTCCCTCTGTCTCCTTTCCTGTTTCACAGGTATTGTTTCTTCTCTTTTCACAACTGCTGTTACACTTTCGCACTGTAAATATCACCACAATGTGCAATAAAAAAAACAAACCATGTGGGTCTTTTAAACCAGGAAAGCTCCCTTTCATCTTGTTTGGTTTAAAAACAATCAATGACTGATGGTGAAAGCATGGAATAAGTGAAGTTACTTCATGTTTTTATGGACTGGTGTAATAAAAAGGAGAGGAAGCGGCTCTGATAAGCAGCAAGTCCGACGCCACCTCATAAACACGAAGCAGGGTCACAACGTTAACCTCTTTATGATGAAAACTCGTAATGGACAAATCAAAAACATCAACATGTCCTCGATTCCATCCCCTTCTGTCCCTACATACAGGCAGAGGCTGCTGGAGGATGCACTGGGCTCCTCTTTGCCTTGTTTTTAAGCATTTCATAGCTCAATTGTCAATATTGTGCATATGACAATAAACCTCTCTTGAACCTTGTGTGTGTGTGTGTGTGTGTGTGTGTGTGTGTGAATGAGCCTTACGAGGGAGAAGAGGTCATTCTGCAGGCCGAGTCGGTCCACCGGCTGCAGGCTGAGGTCTCTGACCCCCGGGAGCAGACTTTCCAGCATCGAGGAGCTGTACTGGATGCGATAGAAGCCCACGGTGCCGGGGTTGATCTGTAGACAGCGCAGAGATAACCAAACCGCTTTATTCTGAGAACTTTTACTCATCGGGACATGAAGCGTTTGGCAGCACATGGATTCATATCCATGCTCTGCATCAGTGTCCACCACTCTGCACTAACCATCCATTAGATGTTCTTCAGAAAGAAACGTTTTTATCTTCTTTGTTCAAGCAACCATCATGTATGATCAAAATGTAATGAAGATAATGTGGACAGCCAAACTATGATCTGCAAGGTTATTAACACCAAGTAGTGGAAATATTCGACTTGAGACTAAATAGGTTTGAACTCCATACTGGTTTGGTCTGTTTGTTTTTTATTAAAAAGGTCTGAATGATCAGGGAGAAATTTGTATTTTGTGATTTGATCGATTGAGTTATTATAGTGTGTTTGTGTTTTAAATCGTCTGTGATTTTGTCTCCGATCAATCAACCATATAGTGATGAAACTTGTGATTAATACCACTGATCAGACCTAATGAAAAACATCACATAAGGATTATTAACAGACTGATCGATAATAAGGTGGGCATTCTGGTGGGTTAATGGTTTGTGGGCCGGGGTGTCCACGAACTGGGACCATCCTACCAGACTGGCAAAGATAGAACTGTATTTTTCTAAAATGTAATATTCTCATTTAGTTATTATTTATTTACATACACATATTTAATATAATAATTATCTATAATAAAAGGTATAAAGAACCTGAACAAATGCAACCAGCAAAATTAACTATTTTTATTTTTTATGATCCATAATAGAACCTGGGTTCAAAACCCCTGTGTACGTGTGTCAAACGCAGAGCTGAATCTCCTAATCACGACTAATAAATCAAATGTATTATTATTTTGTCATCATGATTAAACTTAAACAAAATTTTGTTTAAGTTTATTTTATTGATTATTTTTGTACAATAATAAAAATACATGAATAAACAATTTTTCTATATCAAGCCAACATTAATTCATGTACTATAGCGTAATTGAATGAGATTTTGCTGGAATATAAAGACACATCATGCATGCAGACATAATAAAGATGGTAAAAAAGGAAAAAACTGCATAGTAAGTGAAAAGGCTGTGCATAGAAATATATTTAAATCAATAATATTTCTTTGAAAACTGGTAATAAACATTTATTTAAATACATTAACACAGGAAACTGACAAACTAGAAGCTGGACTGGAGCAAAATGAACCAGCAAACATGGTCTGGGAAGGAAATGGTTGGTCTTTTTTCTACTCCACTGTCTGCATCCTGATGAAGTGTGATTCAGAAACACTCAGTATTAACAGCTGCAATAATGTCTCTGAAATAACCAGATTACGTAATTAAACTGTTTAAGATGTCTACATGTGAACCGAGGGTGACCTGTGGGTGAGGCCGCTATGACCTCATTATCTCCCTTCCCCTCCCCCCAGCTGACAACCAGAAAATGTCATCGGCGACCTTCGTTTGAACTGTGATGTTTTACGTTTGATGTGAACATAACAGACCATGGCGTCTTCTCCTCTGACTCATTCATTCAGCTAAATGCAAAGCTGTGACGGCCATCGCTTCATCCTGGCAGCAGGAAAGCAGAATCCTCACAAATTAACAAGAGAAAAATAACCTTAACCTTAACCTGAGAGTATGTAAATGGCTTTAACAACCAGTTAGAGCCACGTGGACTATTTTAAAAATAAATGTTTAACATATAAGACTGACTAACTTATGGTCGGCAACATTTTAAGCATATTTCTTAAAGATAATGGTAGAAGAATTTATAATAAAGAGGAGCAGCAACATGACACACACTTCCTCCTACATGCTTGAACGATATAGGCCAAAAATATTTCGCAATGCTTTTTCTAAAATATCTTGACAATGATATTGCAGATAATATTGATGTTTTGGCCCTGTCACGTCCCTGGTAAAATGCTGTCACTGTTTGCTCAGCTTGGCAGGAGGTGTACAGCTAAATAAAGCTGCTACAATTCTGTTTTAACAGAGCGGTTAACAAAGTTTTTTGTAAAGAAGAAAAAAAGAAAAACCCACAGCTGAGGGACTGCTGCAAGCACGCCTACTGTACGGTCAGGTGTAATTCAGTTTTATGTCAGGGGAACTCATTTCAACATTGCACCACCCCTCCTGTAAAGTGCCCTGGGCTGTGGGAGGAGTTTATGGCTGCACTGCTTCTCATTGGTCAGAATAAGAACGATGCATGCTTTCATGTCTCCATAAGTTTCCAATAAGACCCAAAAAGGCCAAAAAAATTGCTTTTTGAAAAGGATGTGCTAGAAAGTTCTGAATCCTCGCTTAATATACCAACAGATCAGTCAAGTTGGCTGATTCACCAAAGAAACCCAAGAGGACGTTATCGGAGAAAGAGAAGAATGGACAGAGCACAAAATAACACAGGGCTGGGACGATATGCTTCCCTCTCGATTAGATTCCTGTATGAATTTTTGGATGCTGATTTGATTTGAGTTGGGATTCCTGTGATTCTTCAATATTGCAGATTTTTGTGGAGAAAAACAAAAATTTTACAAAAAATCTTTTCTTTTTCTTAGTTTCAGTCAGGAAAAAACAATGTAACAGCCAAACCAACAATCTGCTACTATAATGCCTGACAATGAGTAAAATAAAATCAAAATCATAAAAATGAAATGAAGAAAAAAGCATTTATCTGAAAAAAATAATATTTTATTTTAAAAAAATAATAATAATGTCGATTTTAAAATTGTGAAATACAAAA
The DNA here is from genome assembly GCA_036024015.1 of Craterocephalus amniculus. Lineage (NCBI taxonomy): Eukaryota > Metazoa > Chordata > Actinopteri > Atheriniformes > Atherinidae > Craterocephalus > Craterocephalus amniculus. The sequence goes on along the minus strand of JAVQJG010050640.1, from coordinate 1,983 downwards.
TCACCTTTTTTGATTTTTCAATTAAAGTTTTCCATTCCTAACAGGAGCCAACATCAGACTGACTTTTACAGGCTTATGTTGGTAGCACTCTGCTACTATAATGCCGGACAAGATGAGTAAAAAAGATAAAGATAAAATAAAATAACACAGAAACGCATTTATTTGAAAAAACGTAGTTTTTTTTTTAAACAAATAAAAATATCGATTTTCAAATTGTGAAAAAAATGCAATATTGGATTTGTAAACAGGAAAAAATTATTTTAAAATTGAGTTAAATGAAAAATCCCCTTATTCGATTTTTCAATTCAGTTTTTCCAGCCCTAACAGGAGCCAACATCAGACTGACTCTTACTGGCTGGAGAGATCTCAGAGAAGAGACAGGATGAAGACGGAAGCTGGATGACAGGAGCAGTGCTGTTTTAAGGCTTTCATCATTATAACAAGGATGGGGGGAGTGGGGACAGCTCTTTATGGGCTGTGTTGGGCCAGTACACGAAACAAGTCTGACAGAAACAGCTGATGATCATTACCATAGCAACATGGATGAAATTAGAGACAACGTGAGTTACTGCCAAAGGCAAAACATGTTGCAGTGGGAAAAAAAAGAAAAATCTTTTGATCAATCCTCCGACATGTTGGAGGTTTAAGTTTCTTCAGATGCGGGAGCAGCTGTTAGCTTAGCATCAGCCCCTCCCTGCTACTCCAAAATGAGAGCAAGCTAAACACAGTTTACCGCAGGCAAGACACAGACTGCTCAGAAGCACGTCAATTAGCCCTACTTCACTAAATTAATTCATTTTTTAAAATTAAACAAGCTTTTTAACCCAAGGACATTCTCTCCAAGCTTTCTCCCTTCTGAATAAAACAGCAGTTTGGCATCTCCATATTGTGATCCAAGCATAAAATAAAAAACACCAAATGAAACATAATTATCCGTGTTTAGCAGCACCAGAGCTACACATGGAAAACAACCTAGAGATCCTCTGTGGAATATGATCGGGTAAAAATCATTCCACGGTGGCAATAATAACAATAAATAGCTTTGTTTATATTTAATGTCACACGTTTGTCTGGCGTTTTGAAGCTGGTCTGGACACATCCCAGTGATACCACTTACTAGGAACTAAACCCAAACAGAAGTTTTTAAGGTAAACTGGAGCATTAGCGGAGTTACGGGCTCTTACCTTGACCCACTGGTCCGAGCCGACGCCACTCAGAGTGATAATGGTCTCCGGTCTGTCCAGCAGAACCTTGAGCTTGGTGCATTTGGGGTCCTCACTGGAACAAATGCTAATGGGGACCATCCAACTCGGACAATCCTCACCTGTAAGAGAGACAAATGAGGTTTTATGTGTTTTATATAAAGCGTTACGCCTGAGAGGTGTCTGCTATGAACACTCACCGTTATGTGGTCCACTGGCACAGAACTTCTTCTGGGATATCTTGAGGATGCGGTCATCACCTTGCTGTAGAGTCAGGAGGTGTGAGATTATCAGCAGAGTGGAAAAAGACGACAAGACACATCTAGGGCTGGGACGACGCGTCGACGTAATCGACGTCATTGATGACGTAGATACGTCGACACAAATTTTGCGCGTCGGCGCGTCATGAATGACGTCATATCAAAGATGGCGGTGTCCGAGGGAAACTCAGTCGCTACTAAAGCAACAGAAACACATGAAAAAAGTCGCTCTAAGTCTTCCAAAGTCTGCGGATATTTATCACGGTTTCTATACTGTCAGCACCACGGCCTAAATAATGATAATTATATTGTTTGCAGCGTCCTGTAGAGCAGCAGCGACCATTAGTAGCTAACGGTTAGCTGCTTAGCTAAATAGCTAGTGGTTGCTAAGTAGCTAACGGTTGCTGCCCACGGGGCTCCTGGTGTGAGATGATGCGATGCTGAGACACAAATTAACCCTCAAGCAGCCGAGACGCGGCACACGGAGCTCATATGAATTGCCCATAAGTTTAAAGATGTCA
>JAVQJG010050630.1:0-47302 GCA_036024015.1 Craterocephalus amniculus | reverse complement strand
TTTTTTTATTTTCCCCAAACGGTTTTTTTTAATTTTGTTCATTTTTTTTCCCCCCCCCCCCCCCCCCCCCCCCCGCAGGGATAAAAAATGAATACAAGCTAAAGCAGCAAGGCTTGTGTGAAAGCGTCATAGAAAGTGCAGCTCAGACTAATGCACAACTGCTACACAGAGCATGATTTAATTACCAAATTACCCAGTTGTGTCAACTTTCCACCACATCCAATCCTCTTTCTTCTCTTCTTTATCGACAGCAGGATAACAAACAGCGGATGAAAGGCTTTCCTGGCTTTCCTTTGGTTTCTTTTGCAATCACCCCCTAAAATGTTCTGTATTCTTTTGGAGACCTAGCTGTTTTGCCCTCGGGTTGATTAGCCATTCATGGGTGGCCCCTTTTACCCCATACAGCATCATTCTCATCTACGGTCGGCTTTGATGACACGCTGGAGACTGGGAGCTCCGGCAGGTCAGTGGTGCTTCATTCGATGCATGCTTATGGGGAAAAAAAGAAAGCCCTCTTTTATGAAGTGGCTCATGAATATTTATGACTTTGCATGTGGGGAAAATATACAGTAAGCTATTTCAGCTCTGCTTTCAGACAAAATGATGTTCTGCATGACCGGTTAAAGCATAAGTAGTCACAACTGGAACTGACACGCCGGATAAGAACAGCATCCGTGCTGCAAGCTGGATGTTAACTGCCTAACGTCCGACTCAGATATGGAGATCAAGAGAAATTGCAACCCACAATAAAAAAGAAAGAAAGAAAGAAAAAATTTGCCACAAAGACGCCACAGGATTCAATCAAACAATCAAGTCAAAAAGTAGCCGACTGTGCAGATTCAGGAACACAATAAGCAATTTCAGGCGAGGACTTTGGCGCACACAGTCCAACTGCTGTGTGAAGAAAATACAGCCATTCAAGAGGTTCAATTTCACAGATATTGAAAATTAATCAATGGAATAATCAAAGCCATTGTAGGAAAACAAAATTCAAAAACCCCAGCTGAAAAGGTTCAGAGTTTTTGTTTAATCTACATGTTTTTGTAGGGCTGGAAAATTATTGTTTTCCTTTAGAACATAATCAAACTGAAACTTTCCTGCTAAATGAATCATCCAAATAAATTTGTTTAATTTCTTTCACATTGGTATCTTCTACATGAACACAACTCATCTGAATTCCATTAATTGGTATGAAGTATAAGAAATGTTTCAAAACTGAATCCAACAATTAAAGGGATACCGTGCAAGTTTTGACCCACATATCAGCTTAATCTGGGTAATAATGGGTGATTGCTCGGGTCTATAAACAGTGTTTCACACGTGTCAGCGCACCAATGGTGATGCCCTCTTCAGAAACCAGATGTTTTAACTTGGCAGGAGTGGATCCGTCTCTCATGAGATCATGTGACTTTGTTTTAAGGAAGTGAAAACAGTGTCTGAGGAAGCCAGAAGGAAAAAAACGATAAAGGCTGTAGGAAGTTACAGGTTTAGCGCCCCTAGTGACCAAAAGGCCTCAAATAGTTCGGAGCCACAGTCTTGATGTTTTGTATGCTAAACGTCTAAGCAGATTGTGTGACTTTAAAATGCAGAGCAAGCTCATTTTGGTGAGAAATTGTCCTGATTCAGCGGCCTCCCTGCTGGCCGCATGCGTTTGTTGTTCACACAAAAAGAAAGTCAAGTCAGATTTTCTCAGAAAACTGTGCTTTCAGTGCTCCAGGTCACACCTCAGGGGTGGTGGAGCCCAATGATGCCCGTATCTACATTGTTTACTTCTGATTCTATCTTCTACCTTCTTCCTCTGGGGGTCTTCACAAAGAGAAAATTTGTGTTTGTAGCTTTTTTTTCCCTTTATCCCATCAGTTTGTTTCTCTTACTTCACTCTGCCATATCCCCCGGCACCACGACAGATAACCGTTAACTTTCTGCAGCTGATTGAAAAAACATGCATCCTGCGGTCCATACTGACAAACATAGGCCTCCTAGCAATATATTCTATCACCATCTGCTCGTGTTCAGGGTTGTTCGAACAACTCAAGTGGTTTCCCCATATAGTTTATCCATCGGTAGCCCTTGAGAGTCACTTTGGAAATTCTTTGCCATATCTCTTCTGGCTTTGCTTTCCCCTTTACAAGAAGTGACGTGCCCTGCCTCATTAATGAAAGGCTGCACTGACGGGATAAACAACATCAAGGGCCTAATTGTTAGCAACATTGCAAATGAAAAAAGAGAAGAAAAGTTATTTAGAATAAGAAAGTTGAGAAAAAGGCTCTGGGGCAACTGCTTACTTTTTCCATTATGTTGTGCAGGTGAGAAAAGAGGAGATATAACTGAATTCTCTGAGCTTTGTTCAAAGAGTTTATCCTCTTCTATAAAGCAGATGGTTCAAGCATGTTTAAGTGAGTGTCCACATCCATCCTCCTCATAGCGACACAATGTACTCCCCTCAATTTTGAATTTCACTGAAACTTGAACCAAGCAATGCTTAAGGAAGAAAAATTTGATAGAAAGAGCATATATTGCAATTATTCACCTTATTATACGGTTGTGTTGACATTTCCGGGTGCTACTGGTATCCATTTCCACGGGCCTATCACTGATACAAGCAGTTGTTAACAAAGACGAGTATTATTTATGTCAGTTGAGGGTGTCACAGCAACTTGAGAAAGATAGATATGGTTTAACTGTGAAGAAAAATTTACTGACAAAATGTTTGGATAAAGAAAATGTCTGAAAATGGCGCAACATAACATCTGGGGCCACCACGGCATGTCATCCACCCGCTTTGTGGACTTTAAGAACATGAAGTTGGACGGTAATCTTGTCCTGTTGTGTTTAGTTCCAAGTTGTGTTTTACTGCAGGGACAAAGAGGAACTGTGGAAATGTGGATTCTGACATCTCCAAGCAAGAGAACGCTATGGGGGAAAGTTTGGGTCGCAAGGGAACCAGGTCTAACATCAGTTGTCATGTTATTTGGACCAGGCTAGCGCCCCTAAAGTTGTCATTTTTAAGTTATCATGTGTAGGACAAATGTTCTGGCTCCAGCTTTTTCCATTGAGCCAGAACTCCAACTTGTTGTTTTCATGGAGCTTTTTCCATTTTTCTATTTTACAGGGAGTTGGCAACCCTAATGATGACAATACTCCATCACCTGACCTTTTACAAGCTTGTTTAGTTTCTTTCCTAGTCAGTCGGTGCGTGTTGATATGAAGACCAACGTGTTTTTAGCCATAGCTAGCGACAGAAAATGTCAACAATGTAGCAAAACCCGCACGTTAATAGCGTGCATGGCATAATAAGATGTATAAACACAGCTACAGCAAAAAGTAAAGGACCAAAGCTCAACTCAGCACAGCAAGAATGCTGTTGGGTAACTTACACCAGTCTTTCTGAAACGATCAACTGTTCAGCTCTGCGTGATGGTTTGTGACATTATTCCCTTTTGATGTCATTCCAGAGGTTTTCATGTATCCCCTGATCATCACTGATCCTCATACATATCTAAAATAAGTACATCCTATATTTAACATTCTGTGTGAGACTCTCGCTTACAGGTCTCTCCATGTCTCCATCTAAACAGAAAACAACAGATGGAAAGCAAAGCTTAAACTGAAGAAAAGAAGCCCGTATTCTAGTCTCCAGTCCAAAACGCTCCCGTTTTGCCTGACTCCGGTCCTGGCTGTAGGAGCCTGTCCCCACCTGTTCTCGCAGTGCACCTCACCCTAGTTTCAGTTTGCCACCATGTTGGACACTCACTTGATGTCGGCTCATGATTCAAGCGATAAATTTGTGGTCTTAATGAAGCGGAATGAGATGTGCTAGTTTAGGAATTTTACGTTAATAATACATATTGAAGAAAAAAAAAATCAAAGAAATTGAAATAATACATTAAATAACACAGAAATCTGAATAAATATCCAAAACCAAAATCTAAAATTAGTAAAAAATTGGTAAAAATAAATTAAATTATATCTAAAACTAAAAACTAAAAAAACAAACTAAAATCAAACCAATACAAAAAAAACTTAAGAAAGGAAAAGAGTTGGAAAAGGAGCTTTATATTAGTCTGCACTGCTTTTATTTATTTATTATCTGCATTTTGAACGGAAAGTTTTGAGAACATCTTTTGGGTGCTCAACAATGAAAGCAACATACGGCTGCTCCAGACTTTGGTATAAAACTGTTTTAGTTTAGCTGTATTTCCTCAACATATTTCAGTTTCACCTCATCAGGTTCCGTCTGCTTCAGGCTAAATGTACTGTAGGGTATGAGAGTCAACAGAGAAAGTTTTCATGAAGTAAAGTAATTCATCAAACACCTCGCTTTGGATGTGGGTCCCCTCAGAGAAAGATGCCAGTAAAGCTCCCCGCAGCCTGTCCCATCTCTGCACCACATGGCAAGTGTTGCAGTGCTGCAATAATAGGTCGCGGCTCATTGAGCAGACTTATTGGATCTTCCACAGAAATGAGGTAAGTGGTGTGCTAAATTGAATGCAATTCATACTTTTTTGGGTTGAAGCCCGCTCTGCTATTACATTAGGTGCGAGAGAATTACATAGGCAGAGACAATACTGCAGCTGTTCAAGCGTTACAAGACGCTTGTGGCCTCAGTGAAATCACATTTCAATCACTGCAGCAGTCTCAGGTGACTCACTGTAAATGAGGACCAATGAGAAAATTAAAACGACATCCTTTGGTTTTTGGACCACAGCACCCAAAGCCATCACTAATTGAAATTTTCACACTAAATAATTAAGTGAATTACAGAAAAAAGAAGACGATAATCCCACTAATAGTTGCTTAAAGGGAAAACCAGTCAGTAATCAGAAATGTATCTGAGTCAGTGGGGCTGAATCTGTCAAACCTGACAACTCTGTTGTGATATTACAAGTCGAGGTCCGTGTGTTTGACATGAATTTCAAGCTCAGTTTGTGCGCATCAGTAGGTGCTGCTTCACAATCACTCACTTGACTGTAGATGATCAAAAACGCTGTAAACAAGCTCTGAAATGTGTCAAGTTCGTCTTATGGCCCTCCACTAACAGGCTAAACAATCTGACGGCTTACACATGTGCAGTAATGAGGCTAATACATCTGCAACGGACTTTCCGCCAGGAAAATAAAATCCCCTTTCAAGCTGCTGAGGCAGCAAAGGTCAGACCACTGGTTTTACTTAATCAGAGCACAGAAATGGTTTGGAATCTGTGTTGCAATGTAATTACTGTTAAGAGACGGGCTGCTCCGGAGCTAACCGCGTTCACTCATTGTGCCTTTAACCTTGGCCGCCGGTACCTCTACAGCATCAACCTCTAATGCGTGCTAACCTGTAGATATCGTGTTAAAGTCAAGCACACGTGTGTTGAATTTCAATATGGATGTTTTTTTTTGTTTGTTTTTTTTTACTTATTTTTTTTTATTTATTTATTTTTTATTAAAAAAAAAGTAAAAAAATAAATAAATAAATAAAAAAACTAAAAAAATATGGATGTTATTGTTGGTTTATGCAATCTATGCAAGCAAAAACAAGCTGTGTTTTATAACCCGTGTGAAATATTCCAACAATGCAGTGGTGGAGTTATGACTTTATGGATTCTTGCGGACACTTTTCTTATTTACTACTCCCTCAGGATGGTGTTGATTTCTGCAAAGGAAAATAAGGATATGTCCAACGATAAATTCTTGTTCAACAGTCTACATATATATTCATTCAGAATGTGACGAGTATATTTTTCCCACAGAAAGGGTCATGAGGAATATGGGAAGCCTGATAGCAATCTAACAATAAGGTGTCCATGCATCAAAGGAAAGTTGACCAGTGATTTTGAACTCTTAGTTAACAGAGCTATACCTGATATTATTTTAATCTTTCTAAGAAAAATGGTGTCTACAAGGTATATTATGTGGTAAAAGGGGTAAGTCCATCAAAAGGAATGACTCATTGATTGCGCATATGTAGTCCAGGCCATTTTAGTTAGCGGTGGCTAATTTTTTGCTTTAGCGTGACTCTCTCTCTGTCAATGATTAACTGCATGTACCGTGGAAATCCACCGTGAGCAGCATATCTGTCCCCTTAAAGAATCCGTGCTACTACTATCATTTAAAACTCACCGTTGACCACCACGGCTATGTCCACAAAGTCAATCTCCCCCCGCGTCTCCACGCTGGCCTCGCAGCGGTACACGCCTTCGTCGGCCTTGGTCACCTGATGGATCTGCAGGTTGTTGTTCTCCAGCACCTGGAACCTGCCTTCACAGCACCAGCAGCAGTGGGGTGGGGGTGGGTGGGGAGGGGAGGGGAGGGGGAATTATAAAAGAACAACACAGTAAGACAAAGAGAGAAATGAGATAAGAAAGTTAGGAAAACAGCCGGAGAAAATAGCCATCTTCACTCTTTTGTAGTCGGGCTGTCAATCCCCACTTCAGCACATTTGCCTGATAAAGTCCAGACAGATAAACACTCTCGCAATTACAGCCGCGCTGTTGTGGCCACTGGAAGATTGGCCGAGACTATTGAGGCCTCTATCTCATTTCTCCGCAGCACAGAGATTTATAACCGGGCATCGCAATTAGAATGAAATGATTAAAGAGGGGAGTGAAAAAGAAGGGGAAAAAAAAAAAAAACTTCCTCTGTATGTTTCATCACTACAGTGCCTCTGTAGATTTGAATTTCAATTAAAAAATGTGACAGATTCAAGGGGTCACTCTTTCTAATCAGGTCTTAGTGGTGGAAAAAGAGGATGTGAGCGAGGCAGAGGAGAGAGCTGCAAATCAAGGAGGAGGGAAGATGAAATAATGAGTCATGTTCACTGGTTTTCACGACTGCGCCAGCCTTACAAAGGAAGGAACAAAAACTGAAATCTCTCCTCTGAGTGCTTCTCTCTTTTCTACCCATCTTTTCCTACTAAAGAAAACGTAGAAATCTTCCAGATAATATAAAGCTGAAAAGGAAGAGATTATCAGGGAAAGCTGTAGAAATGATGTGAAATGGAAGATGATCGACCATGACTGAATCCTTGTAGGAAGAATTTACCGAACATGAAGATGTTCATGTTTGAAAGTTATTTGTATTGTTAATGAGAAGCCGGTTTGCTTTCTGTCGCTTGGGAGGCAGCATCTCCGATGTCAGCTGCTCCGTAATCCATCCTCTCCGTGGCTTGTTAACATGGTTCCTGTCCAAATTAGATGCCTCCTCCAGGGGTGATGGCCTTTCTATTCATAGGATTTTATGTCCTTGTCTTATTATCTATCCACACAAAGGAAGGGAAATGCTTTTCCTCGAGAACTGTAATTTTGGCACATGAGCAGGCCTTTTCAATGAGAAACACTGTTGAACCCACTGAGGCTCGCCAGCATTTGTCGTCCCAATAAGCGAGTGCGTTTGGCATGTTTACATTCAAAAAGCAATCCTCTGAGAACGTTTCTTCGAACAACGTTTATCTTCATCATAAATGACTGGAATAATAAGCGCTGATTGATGAGTAGCGCAGCAGTGTCGCTCTATCCTGGTATGTATGTGCTTCCCCTGCTCCTCCACAATACACAATCAACACCGTGACGTATTTGAAAGGCTTTTTATCTTCGGATATCACAATGAAGTCTTGGTTTTCTTGCAGTGAGGTCAGATCCCACTGCAGAAACGCCCTGAACAAAAACCCTGCTTTATCATTTTTTTACAGTAAAAGGGACAATTACATCTCACAAACATTACGCTTTACTGAATAAGACCAAGTCTGAGAGTGTGCAGGTAAACTTATTAGAAATTTTTTCTCTGAACACATCAGGCTATAAGGCAGAATGGGGGGGTTACAATTCTTCTGCATTCCCTCACATGCACTCACTGCCCGCTTTACTAGGTACATCTTGATAGCAGGGGCGTATCATGTATCATATTTGATTTATATGTTTCTGAGACATTTTGCATCAATTTATGGTAAATACTTTGCCTGAAACTCTGCAGAATACAATATGAAACTTATCTTCTGCCCCCTATCGGATGCCAGGATGCAAAACACTGCACTATATTAACTTGCCAATTGGTAATGAATGGTAGATATTTTGTCGCCAGTTTTTCCTGGGTTGGGCTTTAAAGGGCTAGTCATAGGCCCTCCATTGCTCAGATCAAATGACAATTGAGTATTCTGTTGAAAAACCAGGATAATAAAATTCAAATGTCCGGACAAATTCATCCTCTGAATCATTTTTAGTAGTGAGCGTCCTGCATGAAGGCTGGACACCGCTCTGATTGATGGTTTTCGCTAATATCTTTATTTTCAAGATGAAACTTTTGAGTTTTTAACTTCAGCAAGTTATAAAGACCACGTCTAGGTGCCTAAATGCAGAGTCACTGTCTATTTCTGCTAACAGGCGATTGAACCTAATGCCTGGGTGTCCCTAATTAACTGGCCTCTCATACAGTTTATCGCATTTCCCCAGATAAAACTTTAAGGCTTATGCAAACAACTAAAGCCTGGCACCCAGTGTAGATCATGCAAAGATGTTCTGCTGAGACAAGATGCACGACTGCCATGCAAAAATACTAAATTTCATTTTTCACATATGAAAAGCATCTGCTTCCAGACAGAAAGCTGCCTTCCTTCAGAATAAGACCAAATCACACTACAATGAGGATTGAAAAAAAGCGATTGTGCAGGATAAAAAACACAAACCGCCGAGGCTCCACTTCATTTCCAGTAACAGTAACCTGACGGTAAATGGGTATGAAAACAACCAGGCTTCTGGAGTTCTTATACATTTCCTGTTTTCTCACAACCGCCTGCATCTCTTAATACTAGTCTAGTCCTTTATATCAGTGCTCCTCAACTCCAGTCCTTGAGTGCCGGTACCCTGCAGGGTTTAGTTGATTTCCTTCTTCGACACAAACAATTCAAGTGAAGCAGATCCCTTTATTCTCTCCTTCCAACGCTCTATTCTCAGGTTCTGCACGAGCCTGTTAATGAGCCATTAACACGGGCCAGGTGAGTGGACTGGAAATGCCCACAACCTGCATGACGGTGGCCCTCGAGGGCTGGGACTGTAACACCGTGCATTATAACAGATTGCTTCTCATCATGTTCAACTTACTTGTATAGGATAACATTAATAGCTATATTCAATGAATCACTTCTCAAAGGTTTAAGTTTGATACCATTACACAACACATCAAGGAAACTACAGTTGTCCCTTTTTATTTATTCATTTCTTCTGAACCACCTCAGATGAGTCTCTCATGCTTCTATGCATTCACACTGCTCACAGAAACCTCGTTAAAAACAGGAAGAACTCTTTCCCATCAATGCAAGATGTTACTTTAACTTGGCGTGATGCAGGAAGTGTCAATATAATGTTTGTTATCCTGTCTGCCACTTTCTTTATTTCCAGAGGAATAAACAGACTTCTGCTTTAATCACGAGTTATTTTTAGATAAATGCATCATTTTTCCATTTAGTCTTTCTTTTTACTCTTACAGTATCATAACTTAAAAACACATTATAAACTCACTACTTTAACCAGTTTATAACTTCTTTAATTGTGAATCAAATATGCAGCTACTTCCCCAATTCCAGATAATACGACCCCCTGAATATGTTTCGTGATGCAAAATGTTTTTACTGAAATAAACGTCAATAACATTACCGCAGTGCGCCTCAACAATCGATGACGGTGTGTTTATGAAGCGGGTATCTCAGATTTATTTACTCAAATAAATAAATAATGAGATGACTTCTTTTAAAAAAGCCACAGGAGATGGAAAGTGTTTTCCAATTAATACAAGTCAATGTGTTTTTGTTTTTTTTGTCTTTCCAAGGCGGAAATGACTGAGGGGGTGATTGAAGGAGAGTGAGCTGTTAGATGATGTGTTGCAGACAACAAGATGCAACTTCTGGGGTAAAATCAAGCTGTTAATGTCACGGTGGCTCACAAAAGACTGGAATAGAGAAGAAGTTCTTTAACTGGCCTGCCCCAAATGCTAATGAACAAAAACAGGCCAGCACATTTTAAATACAAGCACTAAATAAAGAGAACTAAAAAAGGTAGAATTGGCATTGTTGGTCATTATTTATTTAATCAAGCAAAATCAAAGCACTGAAGGAAAGAAGTGATCAGGACTTACTGTGGTGTTCCTCAGTGATCTCGTTGTCCTGGTAGTACCACACCACCACCGGCACCGGTGAACTGATGACATCACACACCACCTCCGCCGTCTCACCGTAGCGAAACTCCTGCGGCGACTGAACATCCCGGAACGTCAGCTTCTCTGTGAGACATCAGAAAATAAATAAATAAGCATTTGCTTATTTTTTTTCTTAGCTTCCCTTGAAGAATTCAGGTTTTTTTTTCTGTGTTTTTTCTCCAAGTCTGAACACCAACAGAAAAATGAGGAGAAATTGCTGTGCTTTTACTTTTCTGATGGCTATGGCTGTTTAGAGAGAGCACGTTATGTTACCGATTTGGAAAAGTTTTTTTTAAAATACATCTCCTCAATTTTCTGTCTGGATTCCCTGCAGGGAAATGTTCCAATTTCGAGGTAGTTTGCTGTGTTTTTCTCGGTAATACAAGTTTAAATTTTGGGATGGACAAGTGGTTGTTTTTATTTTGGCCCCGGAGAAAATCAAAAACGGTGCCTGCAGAAGAAATAACATCTACAACACTTACATTGATAGTTTGGTATCGTCTAAATAAAGGTCTATCAACTCATCACACAATTCTTGTCAAACATAAAAAGCTCATTATTTGAATTTCAGTCTATAAGAACAGGATTTCTTGCCATAAAAAAAGGGTAAAAAGCCAGCAGCTGCTCATTTTCTGATTGAAACCAGCTGCTATACAAGCAATATGCAAATGTGTTACATAAGACTACTGATGTACATTTAACAATATGACACTCATATTCGCATCATGCCCGACTAGTTTGATTAATGACTTACAGTGTACGGTGTGCATAAAACAAAAGTTGTTTTCAGAACTGCAAGCTTTTCTAGTACATACTGAGTCTTGCCAAATTGTAGTATACAGTACATTAATGCAAACTACTTCAAAACATGCAGTACAGTATGTTAAAAGTAGAGAAGTGTAGTGATTTAGAAAAACTCTCCAGGATCAGTTTGCATATCATTGCTGTCTGTGTTTAAAAAGGGGACTTAAATACGACTTTTTGTGACCCAGTTCACATTTGTGACCTTTTCCAAGCAAGCTCAATATAAAAGGTCATTTTTCATTATTATCTGACTTCATGAAAAAAATAAAAAGTATAATATAAATACAAAAAAAATCCAAATTCCGCAAAATATCTTACTTTTAGCTTACTTTTTCTTTATTTATTTATTTTTTCAAGATAATTAAATGTTAAGTGAAGGGAACAAGCAGCCCCAAAAAACTGCAGCTTGTGATGCAACATCCTCCAGTTTGCAGCTAAGCGCATGAGAAATAATAGAACTAATTGGTAGTTTTCACCCAGAAAATAAGAAAAAAAAAATTTTTTGACACAAATCTGGTGTTTTGATTAAAGGTGTCCATTTTGGACCACGCTTCCCCATAAAACACACATGATCACCGTTTGAGCCCGTCAGATTGTTGTCTTTGATGCCAGCCAGACCTGGTTTCAGGAAGGCCGCTACCAGCTGCCGCAACCTGCGTGCTACGTTGTAAAGGTGTAAATAAATCAGCAACAGCTCCTCTCTGCTAGCAGGGCTTCAGCATTAGCATTTGGCTCTGTGATTTATGCCAGGCTCTTCCCTAAAACGAGCTTTCGCTCCACGACTGCACCCTCTGCCTGAGAACGTGTCCAGCATCTCAGTGTCTTCATAATCTTTACGGATGCCTTTGCATGTTTTTCTCCTTCACTCTGCTGGTTTCTCTCCATTTCCCCGTCATTTGTGTTTTTCTTGTTTGCCAAAACAACTCATCCTCCCCATCTCCATCTCTCGCTCTCTTTAGTGTCTCTTGTTTGTTCTCTTTGTATCCATTTCCAGCCTCCTTTGTACTTGTGCTGTTTTACAAGAGAATCAGTAGAGGACACATCCTGACTGGAGCGACACTCTACTGAACCCTTGACACCAGCAAATTGAGAAGATACTCAACTCCAGAGTTTCCCCCTCTGTCATCCACTGACATGCACCAAAGTTAGCTGCCTCACACGACCCAGTAGCCCCGGACTGGTTTCATCTGGAATCCACATTTTGTTTCTAATGGATCATCCATCATTATTGACCTGTGCATTAATAAACAGAAGTTTCCTAACCTAGCTTTCTTTATCAGGATAACTCCTGTCAGCGAGTGTTTTTCTGCAAAAGCCTCCTAACCACTGCAGTAAAGTTGAGTAAATGTGAAATTTAAAACTTTAGACTCCAATTAGATAATTCACCTGATAAACTAAGGTTAGAACAGCTGGCAGCTCTGTGAGGCAATGCTAGCAATGATTAGCATTCTAGCTGCCACGATGAAGGTATATTTTATCATGGTAATACTTGCTGTATGGCTAGAAAGTGTAAGGCAAGGCAAGACAAGTTTACACATTTTAAGGTTCAAGACAATTCAAAGTACTTTATATTTCTAGCTAATGTGTACGTGACTAGCTAATGTGCTACTGTAGGCAAATCAGCTAGTCGCCATCTTGTTCAGATGTTCCTGGTGTGTTTACATTGCCTACCTGTTAAATCCAGCAAGTAACTATTCTCTGAAGTTAACCAGGTTAGGACACTGTGTTAATATGCAATTTTAAGATATTTTTGTTCCATACAGGGTCACACATTACAGTTGTATTAAGAAGAAACCATTGTTTTAATCCATAATAGTTTTTTAGTGTCCTCATGTTTATTCATCAGTCCATCTTTATTGAAACTCACTACCCTAAAGACAAACATACTATAGAGTTGTCAAGACAACTGGGATCAATACCAGTGAGATAAGATCCTGATAAGACCAGCTCTGGTTCTGGGAGCTCATCTTAGAGATCTATATTTCAAGAAATGCCCCCAAAAAGTTTCTTTTTATCATTTGCCCTTCAACTGGCTCGTTCAGTGACCATACAGGACTAGAACAATACTGGTTATATCCAATCGGGAAAATTTAACACAGAAGAAAACAAATGTCTGATCCCAAAAGTGGTGTAAAACTCCACAATATCATGTTGCTACAGTAAAAGTGAATTGACTCGTTTCAGATGAGTAAAATGGCCCGCCTTGTTAACTGCGTCCCTTCATGGGGCTCGTTTTGTAAGTAACACAACACTAAATGTCAGACGGCATTTATTTGTGAATTTATAAGGAGGCACCTTCAAATATTTCATTTTAATTAAGCCAAGCATGACACCACCAAACATTTAAAAACATGAAATTAAGGAAAAATGCAGCCTTGAAACAGAAAAATAGCAACATTTCGGAGAGAAAATCGGATTTCTGTAAGTTTTCTGATGCTGTTCTGCAGCAGCACATCCTACAGGTCAGGGAACATATTCTCCGACAGAGAAGACGTGACCTGCTCCCGCTCTGTGATGACAGAGGGACTGGTTTCAGGCTGGTTTTCATCCTCATGCTGCTCAGGAACTCTACGCCTGAGCGAGGCCTGGTTGCCAAGGAAACAATGGTTTTAGGGAGCTGGTTATGTGGTGAATGAGGCGATGGCGGAGTGGTGGCAGGTGTGATTGAGACTGTGATGCCTCCCCTAATGCTTCACTGAGAGAGGATGTAAAAAGGCAGAGGCACAGCAGGTGAGGATTTCCAGTGCGTGAGTGTGTGTGAGTGTGTGTGTGTGTGTATCAATTGTGTGTGTGTTGGCTTCCTGGACTTGAATCCCTGTATACTGATGTTTCCTCCAATTAAACTCCTGATCAAAGCCGCTGTGTATGAAAATATTCAGGTTGTCACATCTCAGAACTTCCCTCGCAGTTATGTAATTTCTCCTCTTGGATATATTATTAACCCACTCCACTCTGCTGTCCCGTCTATGAACAGTGTGTTCACATATCAGCTGTTCTCCTTCAGTTTTTCTGATCTAAATTAAGTCCTTGTAAGGATTTTAAAAAACACTCAGTTCCCCAAGTCATATTTTATTCATTCAGTTTTATACGTTTTACAGTTCATTATCTACCAAGGAGATCTAAACGCTCTGTAAACCTTCTTCCTTTTGCAACAAAAAAGAATTTCTGTACAAAGAACCCTGAATCCTTACATTATTCATGTTGCTGACTGCAAAATAGTAATATCAGATGCTCGCATTAGCCTTTGAAAACATCATGTGGCATTTCTAGTTTGACCTGTACAATAAAATTAACCCTAAGTTGTTAAGACTTACCTTCATCTTGGAAAAACATACACAGTTCGGAGCTAGTTGGAGGATTTTTGGCCTCAGGAAGTAACAGAAACTGGACATTTTGCTCAAGGAAGCTTTAAAGGGACAAATGGCCTTTAATTTAACTGCTTGCTGTTAAGCTAGGATCTGTGATGAGATAGTGTCCGTAATGATGGAGCCAACCCCATGCTGTCTAACATTAGGGTTTGCCCAGGAAATAGTAATGGGTCACGGAGGCAGGTTAGGCCCAGTGCCACGTCCCTCATTAAGTCTGGCAGGATCCAAGTCCCGTGGCAATGTCGGCTGTCATTTCACTTTAATGAGCAGAAGAGACGCACACTCTCCCGAGCTCACACACAAAGCCAAAGCTACACAACGGCCGAAGGTGCAGGGGAACACAGACGGAGCCGATGTTGAGGGTGATATGAGTTTTTTCCCTGAGATCAAACGCTAACTTGGGAGTTTTATCCTCTCCCTGTCAGGCAAAACGTAGGTAAAAGTGTAAACTCGACTTACGGTAGATCTCCAGCACGACGGAGGCCTCGGCCGTGTGCCCGCCGGCATCGGTGGCCTGACAGCGGTAGATCCCAGCGTCCTCGATGATGGCGTTGTAAATGATGAGCCTGGACCGCGACGTCTCCGTGTGGAGCGCCATTCGCCTCGAGGGCAGTATGCGCTCTCCCTGGGGGTTGTACCACTCCAGCTTGACCGGCTCGCCGATGGCTAGACGCAGAGGGAAAAAAAGACAGATTAGATAAGAACCTGATTGGGATGGATGTGCTCCATTACGTTTGCAAAACAAGTCAGTAAAATGGGATATCTCTGATCCTACAAGCGTCTGACAGCTCACTGTTGCAGTGATTCATTTCCATGAATTGGAGGCATCAAGAGAGCCTTAAATGTCTCAAGGGAAAAACAGAGAAATAAAATGGAAAACAGCTATAAGATGAAACAGATCCACCGCGTCACGTTCAGACATCCAGCCACGTCCAGACTCTCTCTAGTGACCTTAATATCCTCCTTCCCCATCGCGTTTTGCCTCCCATGTTTTTACTGCCGCTGAGCCGAGGACTGCTGCTGGAACTAGTCAGGGGAACAGACGGTCGGAAATTAAATGATCATGAAATAATTTTGAATTTACACCGCTAATAAGTCTGTAAAGAAATAGGGACATATGCGGGCCGCAAATGACACTATTATTCCTTAGATTACTGCCTGCGTGTACGAACACACACGGACGCAAACGCTGAAACAAGTGATACAGAGCTAGCTCCGACCCCAGCGTCCTTATGCGCCCTGTGAAACGAGAACTCATCTCTGGGTGATGATAGAGCCATATGTGAGCAGCAGGTGCCCCCCTCGCATGCAAAGTCGGCAAATAAAAGAGTGACTGTGGAGGGTCGTTACTTGGCTTATCAATCAGCCAAAGCCTGGAACAAGAGTGGGGATGAATAAAGACTCGTACGGTTACCTAGAGACAGAAAACAGAAGGAGAAATAGATGCAACAAAAATATCAAAGCAGGATATTTGCAGGTGGAAGATTTTAACCTCAGCAGCAGAGGGATGATTGTTCTGCTCAACAGCTCCCAGGTGTAAGAATAAGGGAGGGGGACTTGTATATCATATAACACGGAGCTTATTGATGACAAATTTGCCTGTTGATGCCTGAACTTGCATGCTCAAAGTCACACATGCTAACTCTGATCACCATCACATACAGCATCAATACTGCTAGTAATTAGCTTCAAAACAGGCACATCTGAGGACTCGTGTTTTTCTACCTGCTAGAATCACAGCATTGTCACCACAGCTAGCATGGTGACAGGCCCATTGCATTCACAGATGAGCAGAGAAGAAAATGCCTCCCCCTGCTTTTAAAATCTTCTTCAGCCGTGGCTTCATGACAATTTCATGTCGAGAAAGAAAACCGGGGTCATTTACTTTTCTGAAGGAATAATGGCTATGAGGACAATGAGTACCGCTTGTGTGGGAGGCGGTGAAACGATCATTGCTTACAGCACATGGAGAACATACAGAACACGGCTGCATTTTCACATGTGCATTAAAACCACCGCACTGGACTGTATGTTGCCCAGTTTTTATGATTCTCTGTGGAAATCCAGCTGCAGTATCTTCAGCTCCCGCACATGTAAGATTACAAACTACAAATACCCCCTGGGTGCTTAAATTGAGTGAGCAGAAGCCCAAACACTCTCGCAGTACATCCCCTTAGTGGCTGGCATCGGAGCCTTGTCAGTAATTGATTTCGGTCTCAGGGGAAGAAAAATGGCAAGAAGAGAAGATAGATCTGAGCTGGGAGGGAATCTCACTGGTCAGCATGCATGATGTCAAAATGATCTGCCTCTCTTCATCCACTTGTCGGGCCAGGGGGGAAATGTTCTGCAGGTCCGCTGGGACAACCGTCGTGACCTTTCCTGGTTTGATTATCTGAACGAAACGGCAGAGAAATGACAGCTGCTGGATCTTGTTTGACTAAAGAAGGTGATTCGATGTCGTGTTTTCTTCTCAAGCCAACGCTTGCTCTGGCTCCCTGCCATCTCATTCGCATGGGAGGTTAACCACACACCTAAACACCCTTTTAGCCACCTCCTTGTGCGAGCAAACGTTGGTATCACAACAGAAGCCACTCTAGGAGACATCATTGTTCCCTAACAATCTCTAATTGCTAATTCAAATGCGAAATGCAAAATAGAGTACTCCTGAAATATACTTCCGCAATTAGGTGCTTGTTTTCAATGATTGCTCAAATCTAATGGGACGTTTTTTGTTGGCAATGTTGCCACGGTGATTGGAAGCAGTTGGCATTATTCCTGTCGGTGGCCCTGAGGTGCAAAACATTGGAGGAAACAGAGCAGCAAAACAAAGAGTATAGAAATAGTTCTGAAAAACGTCACTTTGGAAAACAGGAATATTTGAAGAAAATTCAGACATTTTCCACAAATGCACACAAATTTTCACAATGATCAGATCCAAACGTCGTCTTACTACGAGCATTCGGAGAGAACATGAGCCTTTGTGCACAAGGAAAATGAAAGAGTGTGTTGTTCAGCTAGAGTACCACTGAGATGATGAAATGCCATCCAGGGGGTTCAGTTTGCATAACAGATCTACTAGCAGGCCTTGATACAGTGGAAACATGCAGCCTACCAACAATTTGCCTTTGCCTGCTTTACAGTATAAAAAGTCAGTTTTACAGATCTTTTCCCTTCAAAGATCTCACGTATTCTGTTTGAAATGTGCTTTATAATATATATAGCCACCAGATGGCAGATATGTTTAGAGAAGCAGCTCTTAGCTATTATGCTGCAAACAAGTGGAACATTAGATCATGATGTGTATTTTTATCTTGGACTTAACTGACGTTTTTGAATGATTTTGTGTTTGAATGATTTTATTGTAATTCCTATGAATGATTTTGTGTTTGAATGCCGTTTTTGAATGATTTTGAATGATTTCATTGTAATTCCTATGAATGATTATGTGTTTAATTGATTCTATTGTAATTCCTATGCTTATGTAAAGCACTTTGAATTGTCTTGAACCTGAAAATTGCTATATAAATAAACTTACCTTGCCTTGTAAATAAAGTTTTGATTGACTGATTGATATTTCTGCTTGGTGGTCTGATTCTGCAGGATGTCTACCTCACAATACGTGAACCATGGGAGTGCTTAACTATTGTGTAACCCTTCTGAAGACACACATTGACCCCCAGAGCAAAAAATGTTCAGTTTATGTTCACATGGCACTATAAACCATGTTTGCCTGCACCATGGAACGAAATGTTATATTCACTGACATTGTGCAAAAGTTAGTGCTGGTTGGTACACTTCAAGGTTTAATTTTAGACTATTCTGTTTTGTATGACACCGTCTAACTCATGTACATATTGCACTAAAAAACACTTTCAGTACTATTTATTTTGAGTTATCTGTTAAAATGCTAGTTTTTTCTAATTATGGCAAATAATTTGCAACTACGCTCAAAAGGAATATGGCACCGAGACTCCAAACAGGACGAGACTTGAAATGTTTTTGGCCCATTCTCATAAAGAACCATTCATAAGAGTGCAAGAAAGTTAATCAAAGGTTCTATTTCACCTTAAAAAACAACAACAAAAAAATAAATAACAGCAAGACCTCAGAAATATTTAGTAGACTGAGTTGGCGATTTACTTCTCCAATATAAAACTTTAACAAAACAGAAAAATAGAAGTTTGCAAAACTATATCTAAATAACCTTGAGGCATGGTGCCATGAAACAGTGCATGTGGGGGCCAAATCTCATTTTAAAAAAGCTTTTTCCAACTACTGAGCACAATAGGGAAGCCAAAGATGCCTCTATTACCATTTCTTGATCCTAAATACAACTAAAAATTTAACTATTTACCTCATGAACATCTTCAACAGGTGCATTCTCATCAACATTCTTAACAAAAAACACATTCTTCTCTTGCTTACATCAATAAGGAAATGTTTTCTTAACATTACGCTTTTCTGACTTCGTGTTTTTGTTGTTTTGAGCCAGGCTGTACATTTAAAGCAAACTATTTTCTGAGGGCAGCCTGTTCTGCAGCTGCGGTCATCCATTCTTCTCCCAGCCTTTCAGTTGTGTTTCATTCTGCCATCCTGACCACAGCACCTTTACCTCTTTCTCTGTCTCAGAGCCAACCGTAGTCTGTACTCAGCCCGTTACAACAAAACATCCAGTCAGAGCATTTTGGTATGATGCCAAAAAGAAAAGTTATTTTGTATCAATAGATTAACAAAGGAAAGTTGGACCCGCAGGGCAGCTAGCACATTTTTTCCCAAAAGTGAAGGTGAAAATGCTTCAAACATGAATATAATCTAAATGCCGCGTTTGTACAGCTAAAGCTAAGATTTGATATAAAACGAAGGAAAAGCAAACTTATTGTCTACTTTCCAGTCTATACTGGTTTTATGCAGATGTTTACATCAATGAACCAGTGGTAACCCTTGGAAACAGCAATTAACCTGTGATCCATGAACTTTGAAACAATATCCTTCTCATCTCGACATCAAAATGACTGCTTGGTAAAAAAAAAAGAAAAGCTGAGTCATATTAGCAAAAAGCTTTTCAAAAAGCTAATTAAACATGAAATGTGTTGGCTCAGTCAGCAATAACAAATACTTTTTATGCGTGTGTAGGTTTTTGGAAAAAACAAAAACAAAACAAACATCTCGTTGTGAGTACAGTGTTAATCAGGTTTGGTCTCCATCCAAGGCCACCTGCAGCTTTGATTCAACTGCATAATGTGGAATATTCAGGTGCAAATAAGCATAAATTGAAGTAATAGATGCTATGTTTTTAAAAGTGCTCCGCCTGAGTGCGTCGGATGTTGATAAAACCAGGGGAATAAAAGCAGGGAAACTGACTTCGATATATATTGGTTGGTCTACCAATCCTGGTAAAACAGACTTCGCCTAATTTTTTATGATGGGTGGTATCCAGCTGACCTTTATTACAAAGCAAAACAACGTTATCCGGCAGCAAATTGGTACTATTTGAAGGGTGAATTAGACACATTAACAGCTCTATGTCCCTTGAGGATATCCCCTGTTGTTAACACCTACTTTTCACCAGAATATTAACCAACTGAACACAAACACTCAGAAATAATTCAGCTCCTAACGGCATCCTCTAAACAAGGTTCAACTCTGAAGCACAAGGTTGTGAAAACACTTATTTGTGTGTCTATTCAAAGTGTGGAACTTTAATGTCACATTGCCTCATTAAAATCAGTTTTCCCTTCTAAAGCAGCCTTGTTTAAATTATTCTCTCATTAAAGTCTGAATGGTACATGTTAATGATGTGATTGTGGGGTTAAATCTCCCGAATTTGCTTACTATTAAATCTAACCACAAAGGATAATCTTATGCACACACATTATGAAGAAGCTCAGAGGAATATCCTTTTCCACCCATTAGGTTATTTTCATGCTTACAATAAGCCAAATATGGAAAATGTTAGCCCCTTTTGAATTTGATGGCAGCATTTCACCTGGAACACTTTAAAAACAATTCTCTTGAAAGTAAAATTATAAAAACTTATGAGATCCCACCGTCTACAGTGTATAATATCATGAAAAGATTGTGAAAATCAGGAATCACCATCTGTGAACACAATGAAATGCACAAAGGTCAGAGCTCTATCATGCAAACAGGAAGTCTAATGCGAAAAGGACACATTCTATCCTTGTTTAAGCCAATTTAAAATGGTATGGCATAGTATAAAACTACCCTGTTATTCAGGAAATTTTTTTTGGAAAATATGGACACTGTGTCCTGTGGACATGACACACTGCTTGGCATTAGTGGAGAGTAAAGGAACCAGCCTCCACATCTGTATAGCTCCTTCCACACTGAGATACATTGAAGGTTTAGAGCAACATCTGCTCCCATTTAGAAGCAGATTTCTGCTAAACCACATACTGCATCCATCTCAGCAGCATGGCATCACTGGGAGCTGAACTGGCCTGCCTGTTCAGACCTTTTATTAAATGCACAGTAAAAAGCAACAACAAAGACCCAGAGCAGCTAGAATCCTGTATCAGACCACGATTGGACAAAATTCCTCTCCTAAAACTCCAGCAACTGCTCTCTTCTCTCTCCCTAGATGTTTGGAAGCAGCTGGTAAAGAAAAGAGAGGGGGACGCTGTGGTTCCAACTCTTTTTGCTGCCATCAGTTTCATAATGGGCACATCATTTCCATGACATGGTGAAATATTCTGTTTATGTTCTATTGAGATCTCTTTTTAGTCATAATTTTTAAACAGTATTATATATGTAAATATTTTTAAAAAATATGCAAAAAAAACTCAAGCCCATTACTTTCATCACCCCTGTCCTCACACTCAGCTCGAACCCAACATGAACACAATTTAGCTGCCTCCTCTACAAGCCCTGTTTTATATTTATAAAGGACTGATTCATACAATGTGAGTTTCTGAGCGAAAGCAGAGAAATCACTTAAAAAACTAATATTTTATTTATTTGTTTGCAGGTTCATTGCAGTTCCACTGGCCTTGTGCTTTCCTGCCGCCGACTGCTTCGTCCTGCCTTTCATCCTCCCCCATTTGGCAGAGATGAATGTGAGAATGGTAAAAATTCAGCGCGGTTGCCGCTGAAAAAGGTCAAAAGAAAGCAACAGGCGACACAAAACACTTCTTTCGGATGGTGGCTACTAAACTCCTACATCCGACTTCTTATTAGCCTGAGAGCTTTTTAAATTATTCTCACGTCTCGCTTTTTCACAGCGAAAAAAAACTTTTCACCGCTGCCGTTTTAGCCGGTTTCTTTCAATTCACCTCCACTTTGCCACCTTCCCCCCACCCTGTTCTAGCCATCTCAGCACACTTCCTCACCCCTGAGATGATCCTCCCCGTGTGTGTGTGTGTGTCTCTACCTTTCCCGGCTGTAAGCCCACGCTGAGTGGGCTGGCAGGAGAGAAGCGCTAACCAGCAGGAGGCGGATCAGACCTGCCAAGAGTGTGCTGCCGCCCCACCGAGCCACCGGCCCGTCGGGTTTGCTCGGCTAAAGGGACAATATGATGTTCAGAGAGGACGATAAAGAGAAATAACGAAGGGGCAGGGATGTAGGCTGCAGGTCAAAGAGTAGCTCAGCACATGGACGGGGCACGCGGGCTGTGTTATGTGAGCACCTGCAGCTTCTCTGACCTGATTTCAAACACCCACACGCTTACACACAAACACGACAACGGTGTGGCTTCTGTACCTGTGCAGATAAAGAACTTGGACTCTCCGACGCTTAACTCCACTTTGTTCAAGGATATGGACACCTGCAGGGCAGCTGCAGAGGAGAGAAGGGGAAAAGAAAAGATGATGATTAGTTACAACAATGCAAAACATATTATTGTACAGTTTCACATGCAAACTGCAACCAACAACAGTCTGACTCTGCAGCTCAAAGGTTAATTTCTCTTTCTGTAATCGCTTATGTTTCTTTTTATCTTGCAGACACCTCGTTCTTTCTATATTGTCAGAAAAACAGGAAGGCGGTGCGTTGGCTTCTATAAACATGGGCAAACATATCACACAAAACCTGAGCTTTTTTCATTTTAACAAGCTTTAAAATCAATATTTTATTCTTCACCACAGCTCGAACCCTCATTAGACCAGCTTTTCTTGTCATTTCTGAAAGTGGAAATCAGAAGTAGTTTTTCATGCTTCTTTATGAGCAGTTCTTTGGATGTTGGCTAACTTTTGTCTCTATCAAGACAAGCGCAACAGTGCTTCAGAAATATCAAGGTCCTATGTGGAGGAATCATCGCTCCATCAGGCCTACTGTCACTGATTTAAGTCCAGCTTTTCTTCCTTTTTTCATTTCTTGTTGTGACTGTCATGGTTCCCTGAAGGTCCTTTCTGCTGGGGCTTCAGCCAGCAGGACACTGATCAACTGCATCTCTCGAGTCTTTGCTTGATTTTGTTTCCCTATTTTTCACGTTATAGTTCGGATACATTTACAGCCCTGACATTATTTTTGCCCTTTACTTCCAGTTTCCCTCTCTATGATACGCTGGGTTTTTCAGAATCAGAATAGCTTTATTGTCTTTGTGCCAATGGTACAATGAAATTTGCATAAACATCTCCCAATGCAACTCACGCAGAATAAAATAGAATACAAATAATGTAACATAAGAGTAATTAATGAGGATGATAAGAATAAGAATAAAATACATTTTGGAATGGGAATCCCCTTACTGGTGCAAAACTACTATTTTATTCCAGTCAAATTGTGTTATCATGCGTTATTAGAGTTTTGACCCTTTTTATGTTTGGGTGGGATTAGTTTAACCATCCTTGAAAATGGTCATTTGCAAGCACTGGACTTGGAGCAAGAAATACAAGACAGTATCCAAATATTTCTAATTCAGCCTCCTTCTTGTATCCTGCTTCTTCTATGCGCTGTCTCCAGCCGGTTAAAGCCAGCTCCATGTTGCCTCCTGCTCTGTCCATTTCACCTTTCTATTTGCTTCCTCACAAAAATGCCCTCTAGAGTTTCTTTTTATGAATGAGCCATATTACAAGTTCAAAACAGTACATGCAATCCAGAGTACATGTGATGCGGCAGCAACAAATCTAGTAAAGTGAAATCCTGCTGTAATGTGATGCTCTGGGCTGGAACACAAAGCTGTGGAGTGCTGTTTCTCAGCCCTCACATGCTGCAGGGCAATGCCAGCTGCAGTAATGTGTAAAATGAAAGTCAGTGTGACATCAAAACAAGTCAGAAGCACTGAGTAATAAGGTCAGAAATTCATGCAGTGTTGGTTTAAGAATGTCTGACAGCTTAGAAGCTAAAAAGAAAGAATTAGGCTTTAATGTACAGTACTGTAAATAAGATTTGTAGACAAGCAAAGGCTGCTGCTGAGATTGCAGGTAAATACACATTGTTTCTAAAAAAAATCAAACAAAACAGCATTTCTAATCTATCTTTGCAGTTCTTTCCCCCTCAGAACAAAGAGCTATTCCTCCATACAAAACTTTCAGACAGTTCGGCTGTCATGAGTCAGATAGCTGGTTTCCGTTATCACTGTTGTTGACTGTATATAAAATGGAAAAACCCTCTGTTTGGAATTTTCAAAAGCTGAGAAAGCAATCAATAATATTCATGCAAGACTTTGTACATCAGAAAAACCAGGTGGAAAAAGCCGCCGGAGGGAAAGCGTCAACTTCAGTGACGGCGAAAATGGGGAGAAAAACATTGCAGGTGGGGTAGTAATGGGACCAAATTTGCGGAGTCGAACTGTAATCAAAGGCCATTTGTCTGCGCCGGCCTATTGTCTGCATCAGCATAATGCCGCACAATAGGTGTTCTAGTGAAGACTTAGAGGTTGAGTGAAAGGCAACGATCTGAATAGGAGTTCGGTAGCAGTCATAGCTGACATGAATTTTTGAAAAAGGAAAAAGGAAGGGCAGTATAAGAGAAGCAATACAGACAGAGAGAAAAGATGAATTCCAACAAGGTGGAGAGGAGAATGTACCTGGATGTAAAAAGTGATTGACTGATTGACAGGTCAGTGGGGAGACCAGAGCCTGTAGACACACTGGTAGTCTCCCACATTGCTGACTAGAACTAGATATTTAAACCTTCTGTATCTCAGCTATTGGTTTTTACCCCTTGAAGCTGCAAGTCATTAACATCCAACCAAACAGACAAACACACACAACTTGAAATATTATATTTGTATAGATGTTAATTCCCTCTACTGCACTAGGAACTTAATAGTAGAGCTCGGGGTGCCTGTCAATATTCAAGAAAATGAATAAATCATTATTCGCTGCTTCTCAGGGGAGAATGACTGCAGCTTACAGCAGCAATTATCACTTTCAGC
Organism: Craterocephalus amniculus; assembly: GCA_036024015.1. Taxonomy (NCBI): domain Eukaryota; kingdom Metazoa; phylum Chordata; class Actinopteri; order Atheriniformes; family Atherinidae; genus Craterocephalus; species Craterocephalus amniculus. Next base: position 22,628 of record JAVQJG010050630.1, on the reverse strand, counting down.
CGTCTGTTGTGTCCCCAGGCCGCCTAGAGATGGCAGTACAGGGGCAATTGACACATGATGAGGTATGGGAGCTGCAATGTCAATACTTTTTACCATATGTGCAGTTCAGCTGTTGTAGGGCTGGGTGGTCAGTAGCATCATAAAGATGACAGGAATATAGGACTTGTACATGAATATAAGACACATTTATGCTTTCAAACATAAAAAGGTGGCACTGTATAGTAGAGCAGACATTAATAGTGACACTTATATGGTGATAGTTTTTAATTGACTAAATTTGGATGTCTAGTGTAATTAAATGTAGAAAAATAACTTATTTCACGACTGAGTATTACCAATGTCATACTTTGTGCATTGTGTGCAACATTGTGTAAGAGAGGCATCCTCAAATAATCATGTGACTTTCTCATTACCTGTCCAACATAAACACTCCATTTATTTAATCTCTAAATTTTTGTAGCCTTTGCAAGGAAACAGAGAGCCACGCTCACACTCATACATGCATCGATTCAAATGAATGCAAATTTGTTCTTGGGTTGATTAATCATGTCTGTTTAACCCTGTGTCCTTCCTCTTTGCCTGCCTCTAACTTAAGGCACATTCCAATCAGTAGTTCAAAGGTTTTCAATTATTAATTGATCCTGGTCTGTTCATGGGTGTGTGTGATTGATCACGTAATAAGTTGCTCTCAAAAACCAGCAGGCAGAAAGAAAAATAGCCTGCGCCTTTTCTGTGCTACTGCAGTCACTGGTGTGGATCAAATAATTAAGTTCATCCTAGAAAAAATAGGTGTTAGTTGGCATTTTTTAAAAACTAAAACATATCACATATTCTCTACAGGCAATAGTTGGCATTCTAATAGAAATGCTAACAGAATATGAAATAGGACATGGGACGTGAAAATTAGTTTTTCTCATTGTCGTCTCCCCTGAAGGGGAAGCAAAGAGACATGCTAATCATATCAGTTTTTAGGCATGGACTGTTTTCAGACCTGTTCAACAGGCTTATTATTGAGCTGGGGTCAATATGTTTGGAAGCCGATAGCAATTCTCAGCTCCAATTATTGGCTCTTTAGAGAAGTGTAGAAGACAAACAAAATAAGACAGCCAAGAAAGCAGCTGATTGCCAACTGTTAGGTGTCAAAGATGCTCAGTAAAATGTGTAATTTAAGCCTCCCTAACAATGATACAGGAATAACTTTAGCATCGGGTAAATATCAAAGAAAAAAAGACTAAAGAAGCTAACAACCAGCTAGCTCAAATCATAAAACTGGTTTAGTATCAGTAACATGAAACCTAATTTGACAGGTTGCTCAATGTTCATACAATGTCTGTTTTACCTCATTTCAACTTTAGTTGCTAATTTATCCACGCCTCATCTTTGGTAGTGGCTAATTAGCCTATTTTGAGATAATGTTAGCTTAAAGCCCGATACTTTACATTAGCTGTGCTGCTAGCTGCCTGCCTGGCTAAACACTGGAGCTATCTTGAACTCTCCTTTTTCCATCACTCACATGTAAGAAACGAAAGATGAAAACAGACCCCAGGTTAAAAAAAAGCGAAATACTCCTTTAAGTCTTATTACTTTAGTCAGCTTCTCTAAACTTTCACATTTTTAACATGTGCAAATTCCATTACAGTGACAGCTGTTTTAAGCGCCCCTGTAACTTTTAAACACTTAGTTATGTTGATCAGCTTGAGAGAAAAAATAAGCTAATGTAATAAGATTTACCAAGAAGCTTTTTATGGCACAAATTAAGCTGTCTGAACATTTGATTAGTCAGATGGCTCCAATTTCCTGTGTCAAGATGTAGTCCTTATAATTTCAGTAAGTTTATGCTTCGATGTTGCAAGAAAGCAACTTTAAAATGGCTGCATAATGTAAAAAATTGAACAACTGTAAATGTTTCTTAATGACGTCACCACGAAGAACATTTAATGCGGGCAGATTTTAGTGACTGAAACTCTTTATTTTGCTTGTTTCTATTTGTGAATGACTCCTCAAGTTATGTAGCAACAGTCTATTACTATTATTGCCTCCATCATCGATACAAAAAGTAACATTTAAGCACAGAACGCTGCTCAACACTGCAGTTACAATTATCCTGTGCTTTATATTGTTTAAGGGCAGAGAGATACACTAAGATTTACCCCAAAACTACAAGTTCGACTCTGTTTGAGTTGTTATCCTTAAGTCATTACATAGGCTAATTAACAAGAGTCATAAATAATACATGCTAGTTTTAAGTTTTAAAAAATTACAATATGCAATACCGTTCTCCAGCTGTTTAAAATTTTTGCTGTTAAAGTCTGTGCTTTGTTATTTAGAAGCATAAATCCATATGTTTGATTGACAGAAGAGAATTTGTTCAATCAGCTGGTATTTGTTAATCAATAATCCTGTGCTCTCTAAGAAGCCACATTCATTCCATAAGCAAATAATCTAAAGTATAGTTATATTTACGTATACCAACAAGAGTGAAGAAAATGGTGAGAAGGTGTTTTTGTGCAGAACGCCTTTTTTTTCTGAGGAAGGGTGGTGTTCTATTTATCTTTATGTATGTGGAAGCTTCTTTTATCACAGAGCACCTGGGCCCCGAGGATGAAAATGCACTGCTTTAGTTGTGTGCGATTTTCTTGAGGAAATAAAGGGAATCCTCCCCCCGTTCAAACATAAAGACTGGAAGCGTAAGAAAAAGTAGACCTGAGCAAAAGAAAGCGGGAGATAAAATACTAATTACAGTAGGCATTCTTTAAAGCTCAAACATCTTTTAGGCGAATTGTAGAGCAAGGAACTAATGGAAAGCGAGGATGAGGATCTTTTTGCAAAAATGCATTGTTACTCTGTTTGGTGTAGAACTGTTTGAAAATAAGAAAGGCTGTGGCTTTTTTTCCATTTCAACAAAAACTGCTTCTGCCATAGTTTAACAGCAACCCCAAACCGCCCAACATTTACGGAGATTCACTTTGCTGCAAGTTGTCTATATATCCTTTTTATGTAGCAAAACATCATATTACTAAGAGGTTAGGTTAAAATTACAATGGTATTTTTATAATAAAGACTTGCGTAAATTGTACTTTTTGAAATATGTGCATATAGGCCTTGAAAGTGGATCAGAAAAAGAGAAATCACAGACTATAGACTCTATAAGACTTTTATACATGTCCATTAGCCTACTATCAGGCACCAAGATGTGAGCAGAAGGTTCTTATAAAATGTAAGACAATTTTATGAACCCATAAGGGGTTGCACTCAATCATAAAAATCAGTCCAAAAAACAAAAACTGAGCCAAAACCAAAGCTCAGCTTTAAACCCTTCAACCAGCTCATAGTGGGAAGATCAAAGTAATGCAGACCCTAAAATTATACGGTTGCTATCTCATGACTGGCTACAATGCATAGCCTGACTATGTTTCCCAACCGTTTTCTCTGATAAGGATACAGCATCCCTGTATCATTACATAGTATTTAGTTATTTGTTTCCATTGAATTCCATTCCATTTAATTTCTTAAGCATACAGAAGTCGATCAATCAGTTGATGAATCACACTCCAGTTTGAAGGGATAGGGTCAACTTTTCGTGCTTCCCACGCCTTTTCTGAATGATTTCTACAGTATGTCAGGTGTTTTCCAGAAAAACAAAGGCTCAATAGTAGCAATAATCACCAAGTGATCTCTTCCCACAATGCATCCTGCTAACAAATGTTAAACAAAATATGTCCCAAATCAATAATAAGTAACTCTGGTTATGCTCATGCAAACACAGTGGACTGCAACTTTCTCTCTATAGCTAGTGAATCTGTTTCCAGCCATTTGTTGCATAGCAGCTCCTTTCAGGGTTGGAACTACATGGGCTAGCTTCCATTCCTTAACTCTCTAGATGAGCTTAAAGTGATTTTGTGTGTAGATCACTGTACTTCCTTGGATCAATTTGGTTACCACTACTTTTCACAGGACCCTTAATTTTTTTTTTACATTAACTATAATCCTGTGAATGACTAGGTTAAGATTAACAATTAAGAAAAAAAAACAAAAAACATTCCTTCCCACGCAAATAGGAAGCCTCACAAAGGAAAACAGTCATGTTGAGTTTGTGAATTTGTCATTTCCAACACTGCCCACCCGTTCGTCTCCAGCTGTTAGAAAATCTGTCGAACATACCGGGTGTTTGTCAGTCGGTCATCCGGAGACCCCGGTTTCATATCTTTCATATATATCTGTCCCTCAACATAACAAGCCTTCTTTCATGCTGTGGAGTAGAGAAGAAAGCGGGAGGAAGCTGGCTCTACTCAGCCAACCATGTCCAATCGTTTCGACATACAGTATGAGGCCACGAGTACAGTGTCAAGCGCGACTCAAAGCTATCTATTATCTTCCCACTCTCCCACACACCTTCGCTGTATCTCTGCTTTTGCTCACCAACTGTTTGTGATTTATGTCTTCGTCCTTAAGCCTCTTAAGCCTGAAGCTGCAGTGGTCGTGATGGACCTCTCCAGTCCTCTCAAACACACACTTATTGTTGTAGCAACATGCAAATCTGCAGATGTTTGGTGACAGACAGATGTGCAATTTTTTCCTAATTAGCATGAAGAGGCAATTTTATCTCATAAAGCAGGTGGCGAAAATGACATGTTTTGTTCATTTGACTCACTCTGTCTCTTTTTTTTTTCGGCAGACAACAAAAAAAGAGAAAACACCTAGCTGTTTTTTTTTAACTGTAGCAATCGCAACACGGTAAACAAAATATGTGATAAAAGGATACCTGAAGCACAAGCGCTGCAGAGATCACAAGATGTGGCGCCTGAATCAGCTGGACTTGGTGGTGTTTTTTGCCCATTTTTAGAAGCATGAACACAACATTCACACAGCCCTTAGGCTTTAACACAAGTACACCATCAAAGTCTGTGAAAATGACATTTTTTTAAAGTCTTGACTCACTTTATTTTCTTTTAAATGCTGATTGTGTAACTATAGCTTGGATTTATTTGCATTATTTCTTCAATAACTTCCACTATTTACATTTATGGAATTAAGCATTATCTTACATCAAAGCTCTAAATGCTAAATACTACAAATCTTAGTGAGAATGCAAAACATACTGTACATATTGACAAGGAAGTCCGCAGCACGGTCAACTGGATATCAAGCTTCCACTGTTTGATTGGAAGGAGTCATTTTCATGTTTATTTCTAATCAGATATTAAAATAACATATACGTAGCATTTCATTTTTGAATTTGTATGAATGAATCTGTCTTCTGAGCATTTCATTTATGGGAAAAGTAGATTTTATTTGAGAAAAATATTATCAGTGGCAATTTGCTCTTGCATCCACTTTCATTCTTGATCAAAATGTGCTCTTCAATAGTAGCACTACACAACTTTCTAGCTTTAAAAGTCCAAACTTCTGACTCAGTGTGATGGTACAGTGACATCTTTCACTCAACCCACAGATATCTATCTATCTATCTATCTATCTATCTATCTATCTTTCTATCTATCTATCTATAAAGACAACGTAACATCAAAGTTATCCAGATGTGATGTGATTCCTTTGATGAGAAAAATCAGCATCACAAGTAAAACACAAACCAGCAGAAGGTATGAAGTTGCCATGGAGTCGATCTGAGGAGCTGTTAGACTACAAATCAATCACAAAACCCACCAGACAGACAGTTTAGGATGAGTCAGAGGGTGGATGAGTTACCAGACGGAAAAGAGCTGAGTGCCAGTTTGCAACCCAATAATCAGCCATGGTAGAAAGGAGGGGAGTAAATAGACCGGTTATCAATTGCTACCCGGCAACAAGGGGCTTCTCAATGCTAAATGTGACAGGAAGTGCAGATAACAGTTTGCCCAAATCATATCTCAGTGTGCACAAAGAACGCCCACAAGCTGGTACAGCTGGTAAAATCTCAGGCACAAATATAACCACTGGTGTTCCACGTTACCTTCTAAACAGACCGCGATACATCCTGGCTGTTTTCTCATAGCCTCCTCGTCTTCTTTATCCTCCATCACAAAAACGATTTCTATTCCAGATTACGCATACAGTAATCTGGAGCCTCGTACTGTGACGGAGTAAATCACATTTCCTTGGATATTGTGCTCATATTTATGGAAACACAGGGAAAAAAACAGGGCCTGTAAATATCAGCGTTAGATAATACCGTTATCCGCATTCCCTTTTTCCAAAACTGAATCATGCTCCGCTGGGTATTATAGAGAGGCTTTGGCCATTTCCAAAGTATTTCTCTATTCTTTATCAATCTCTTTCTGCACTTCTGAATCCTGTATCTAATCTATCAGTCTTTTTTGTTCTCATCTCCGTCCCCCAACTGTTTTTTTACCTCGATTTCTTCCTTTTCATCCCTTCTCTTTGACTCCCTCCTAAGTCTGCAACCTGTTTCTGAATATGGCAACATAAGTGCAGTTTACAGCCTTAAAAAGAAAAATATAATCCTTCTATGGCCTCAAATCCTATTATTTTAGGGTTCATGTTTGGAAACTGTAACATATCCTATATGAAGACCTAAAACCTTTAATTATAAGCAACCAAGATCATTGTTGTTAACATTACCAGCTTGTTAGTCGGTTTATCAGTTTTGGCTGCTAATGATGCTCTCATCAGTTGTCAGGTTGATCCATGAGCGGCAAATGATATGAAGCAGCAGTGAGAGTGTAAATGACTATTGTGGCAGTTTCCTGTATGTAATAAGGTCATCCATCATGGTGAAAAGGTTCCTGCCAAATGATTGGGTTAATAAAGCCAATTAAAAGAAGCTGCAATTTTTCCGAATGGAAAAGCTTATTAAATATATTAATGACACACCATTGCTGTAGTTTTTGTTTTCAGAAAGCAGTTTCTTTTTAGTTTTACAGGTAATGTAAATTTCAGATTGACTCAACCTGCCAGGTAGGGGAGGTTTGGAGCAGCAGCTGATGGGTTGTGTGACAGCTGGGAATGACAGGAGCAGCCGCGGATCCTCATTTTCTGCAAATAGTCCACACCAATAATTGTCTGGCCTTTTCTCGGCCGAGAGAATGAACGTAAGCCGAAGCGGGCGAGAGGTTTGCTTATGATGATCTCGGAAAAATTTTAAATTTCCTGCTGTTCAGACAAACAGTGTATCATATATTGATCTTGTGGAGAGGTGGCCGACTTGACCGAGCTCAGTTGATTACTTTACTGTCACACAGAGAACCCAGGCTTCCCACTTCTGTGGGAGGAGGCGACTCGATTGAGTTTGGTGAAGAGTGATTCACTAATAAAACCAGGAGGCCTCTGAGGCAGTATCGGATTTTCTGCTAAGAGCAGCCTTGTGGGTTGAAGGAGAGTGAAGGTCCAGCTTTCGTATAGCAAGAAGCAGACAGGAGATGAGCACAGTGTATGTGTGTGTGTGATTGTACAGACATTATAATACAACTCATCTGCATGAATGCTGATCGTGTCAAGCTAAAAACGAGCTCAGTGTCTCACCGACTTGTTTTATTTGACCATTTTTGTGACTAAGTGTCAGTTTCAGGACAGAATATGAAACAAGCCAATGCAAATAGAAAGTAAGAGTCATATCAAAGACATTATTGTCTCTAACGCCAGGATTTATGATGGGGTTTTCATCTGCAGAATGAGTTTTCCTGTAGAGATGTATGCCTGCGTCTTCGCTTGTATCACGCTACACTCCAAAGACTCAAAACCAGCAGGCAGGTTTGAAAGGCATGCTTTCATTAACAATAAAATGATTACAGCAACAAAAATTTACAGCTGCATACATCACTGAATCGGGGCTGTTCCAAAATATCTGTAGCCTATAGGTGATAATAATAGGAAAATGAAGTAAATAATTCAGCAACAGCGACTTCCTGTATGACATTCCAGCATCATAAGGATGGATTTTACACTATAACTCTGGTTGCCACTCTTTATGCAACCTGAGGGTAAAAGGAGAGGAAGAAGCCGGGAACCTGCTATGACTATGAGCCAATGCAAACTCATAGAAGAAGATAAACAAGAGTTAGCTTGATTAGTGGTGGATGGATGTAAGCTAGCTGGGTGGAGGGATACTGCTAACTCATTGCAAGAGCAAGGGAAGAGAGCTGCATTTAGTTTGGCATCCTTGAAATGAGATAAAGTAGCACATTAAAGATGAGTTGCTAAAGCTAAGTCATTGTGACGTTTTGTTGTAAAGAGGAAATTGTTAAATCAGTGGAATGTTTAATGAAAAAAGGACACAATCATTGGAATTACAGTGGCCAGAGTTTAAAACCTGATGGTGGAAGTTACAGCAAAATAGGCTCTACGATGTGTTGATCATGACGCCATAGTAGCTCTTTTGCTAGCTTATATTTCCACAAGAGGGGAGCACAGAATTCAGAGTTCACCTCCGACTTCTGACAACAATGATCATGATAGGGTCAATTTTAAGAAACAGACATAAAAAGCAGGAGTGGATGAGGGTGGTCTTAGCATCGGTTAAGTACTTCTTCTCCTTTCTTCCTTTCTGTAGTAGTTATACTGTGCAACACTTCCCCTGCAGTTTCTGGTGGTACTGCTCCGTTTGATGCATCTGGCAACACATCTAAAAATAGATCAAAAAATGCTCCAAAAGGATGCAGAAGATGGACAGAAGGCTTCGTCTACGTGCGTTTTTAGTTTAGAGCATAAATTGTTTGATAAAGCTGCATGCATACTTTTAAGTACTAAAATATACATACTGGCAAAAGCCAGAGGACAATCAGATGGCCCTTGTAGACGTGTTTGCTAGTGGTACTGCTTAAAGAATCAAGATACGCAATGCATCACACGCATGAAGCCAAATTTTCCTCTTAATGTGGAAAGATGTAGATTTACAGCTATGATCAAGGCATTGAGGTGTTTTTTTTTCTTTTTGTAGGCTACAATGAATGATTATGACAATGGAATTGACTTGGCCAATCTACTGCATTAATTATTCTTTTAATTAGCAGAAAATGTGGTCAACATTAAGAAAAAACATACTCTCACAAAATGTTAAATTAGTATAATTAAGAAAAATACCAAGTTGTTCGGAAGAGTATTCATGACGACTCGGTTTCAGCGCCGATCAGTAAAAAGATTTCTTTTAAAGAAGAAAAGCATCCAACTGAGATGATGTTTCCTTCTAACATTGTGTTGTAACTGGTGTGGAAATTGTATAGTTTGTAGATTTTTTGAAAACATACAGTAATACTGATATCATGTAGAGCCCCCAATCACCTGCAACACCTCGTGACGCTACTTACATTCCTGTTTTTTTGTAAAATGAATGAGGGGAAATGAAAGTCTCCCTCTTTCATGATGTATAGCGTCATATATGTGACATACAGCAGAAAGCTTTCGCCATAGTCTCACTGTTTCCATGCAGTTGGAGGACTTCATGCTGCTGTAAAAATTCAGCATACAGTAATAATGTGACAGGAAAGCAAAGCAGCCTCAGTATTTCACATTCTGGCTAACTTGTGCCGGCTCGTCATTGCAGGGAAAACAGAAGGGGGAGCAGGATGGACATGCACAGATGAGGCGACGGGAGGGAAATAATATAGTGGTTTCTGTGGGTGGTTGCTAGCAGACCGGGATGTCACACTGGGAGCAGAATCCTTAACAAAAGCTCATTAGTGCAAAGACAGTATGCATGTGTACCATCAGAATAATCACATGGGGTCTGATTAAAAGTGAACACAAGCTAAATGAGCATTGAGCTAAAGAGGCACAACACATTTTCACACATATCCAAGCAGAAGCAATTTTTCACTGACTTGTCAACACCCCTGATTTTGATTTGCTGCCCTGCTTCAGTTCTAATGTTCCCTCGTGTTAGGGATGGGCAGTACTGCAAATTTTGGTATCGATACGATACTATTACTTTATGGTGCTTTTTCTTCAATATCGACATTGATAAATACTTTTTGCCCTTAAAGAAAATCTGACAACACTATCCAGTAAGATTATTTTTGAAAGAACAATATAAATAAGTCACAACATAATTACTTGAAAGAAATGCTTTTAATAAAATAAATTTAACAGAAACAGTTAAACATAAATTGGTTATACATAACGAAAACTGTTAACAAATTAAAATAAATTAATTACAGTTTCTTAGCTGCAAACTCATGTAACACAGAAGATCCAGAAGTAATGTGCGGGGTTGCTTTTCATAAAATAGAAATATTCACAGTTAGACTAAATAATAACATAGCTCAGTTTTTTCCTTTTATCACAAAACAGTTTGAGAAAAAAAGTCTAGCGTGCAAATTAGCCAAACAGAATGTAATTCTGCAATTGCTTGGTATTCATTCACATTCTTTGGCTTCTAATCACAACCAAAGTGCTCTGCAAAAAAAGTGTTGATACAATCCAACTGGAGTCGACCGATATCGATACTGATTTTGGAATCGATATTATCGATACTGGAATCAATCTACCCATCCCTACCTCGTGTCATCCTCAAACATGAACTGGGAGCTGAGTCCTGCTCACGTTTATTGGACAAAGGGTTGGAAAGTGGTGAATTAATTCAAGCACTCCTTTTTGTAGAAGCGTGTGTGCTTGTGGTTAAAATTCACGTGTCCGCTCAGTTCAACACAAAGTGAGGATTTTCAAATTCAGCTGTCTTGTGGAAGAAGATTTGCTCAATTTCGCTTTCATCTCAAACTAGGGGCTGCACTGTGGTATGAGAAAGAGGCGGTTATTTGGTCTTAGCAGGCCTTTCAGCCTCACCTTGGGAAAATGCAATGCTGCCATTCAGGCTGCAATATATACTGTTTATTCACTCATTTTTTGTCTAACAGTAGGGTACCTTACATTAGAATATACTTGTTTAAATTAAATTTGTTTGATTTGAAAAATACCAAATAAAGAAAAAGTTTGGGCACCCTTCCACTTTTTTCCTGTCCTTTCAAGAGTCTGAATTTCAGCTTGTTTGAGCCACGTTTAGCTTTCAGTCATTATTCAAAAAGGACATGGGCCCACTTTTAAAATTTTTACAAATCTCTTTAAAGTTTTTCCCAACAATTAGTATCTCCTCAAAACACCTAACAAACACATCCTGTTTGATTTCAGTTGGCTGTTTCCATTGTTATTTATGCAAGGCACACACAAAGATTTAGCTGGCGCCCGATTGTACAATATGCACTTGCACAAATATGGCAATGATGGAAGAGTGATCCAACCTTTTACTTTATCCTCACCATGAAAGTTCAGCATCAGGACCAACAAAAAATAAAACAATGACCCGAAATATAACAAAAAAATGATATTAAGCTTTGACCATTACCAAAATGGGTCCTAAAAAGAAGTGACAAAGCCGTAAAACTTATTTGTTTTAGGTTCCTGTGGTGTTTTTTTTATGGGGTACAAAACTGAAACTTAAAATAATAAAGAGAAGCATCCTTTTTAACTCTATGTTGTGGACAGCTAAAAGGAAAACAAGCCTCACACACAGCTGGAATGAAACCCTTATAGAGGAAGTTGGCGAAGAGGGAGATGCTCCTGCCTCTGTTACCTATGAGGGCTGCAATCTTTAACTCTCATTTCATGCATGCTGAATAAACATAGCAACATGTTTTCTCTTTCTCCACCCCCCCTCATCCTCTGCGGAGAAGCGATCATATAGCTGTGGGGATTGAAATGGCACGGCGGTGGGCTGATTATTCTCCTGCCACATCCTGCCGGCGGCTGTGACATGGCCATTATCTCAGGCCTGTGGATTAATTCAGTCACAAAGGAGAGGTCACTGGCTCCTGCCAGGCTTGAGAGAGGAGACTCTGGGGATTATGTGAAGGGGAGGCAGGCAAGGCAGGCAGTCGTCTTTTGGCTTTGCTGCAATGAAATTCAAAGGTTTAAGGTCAACAGCCTCCCTAATTGAAGGGGTACATCCCGGGATAATACCAGCGCAGACCATTAAGGCTGCAATTTATGGCTGAATCGGCTGCATTGTAAACTGAATTGCGTTGATTTTTATTTCTAAAAATCCCCTTAATGGTGCAACAGTCCTCTCACTTTAAAAAGGAAATAGATTTGGATTCAAATCGCAGTTACGCTGACCCCACAATAAATATACAGCAAAACTGCCTGAGGTGTTTGTACAGTTATACCGAAACACATTTAATACCAATATACAATTTCAAATTAAATTCATAGATCTACCATAGCTGAATGTCATGTGATTATAAATAACAGGACTGACAACGAGGCTACCAGATAAAAAGAAGTCATAGCGTCAGCCAGTGTCATTCTCATCTCTGATCTCAACATCAGTGACTCAAAGGCTCAACTTGTATTATTCCCTTTCCAGCTTCTTCAATACCTCCTACTCCAGAACACTTTTGTATTTCTCTTTCCTTTTATTGCCATCACCTTTAATTTTACTCAAGTCAGCCTTTCATCTTTCCCTTTTTCCTGCTTCATTGTGCAACGGATTGCCCGCTCACCTTTTCTGTCCCATTCCTTCCGGATATCACATCTCTTTGTTCCTTATGGCTTCACTCTCTGACAGTTTTATGGATGTCCGTGCGGTACATGTGACAGAAGCTGCCACCAACTGTTGCTGCGGTCCGGCCAACGAGGGATTTAGAAAGCCAACCACCAGATCATGCCAGTATAAACACAACTCAAAAGCGTCTCTTTCATCCTTCTTCCTGTTTCCTCCGCTGACGATACAGCTCATTTTTAGTTTCAGGCCCAACTGGCCAAATCAGGTCTAATAAACCTTCTTGATTTTGCCTTGAACCTTTCTACATAAATCCTGAGCACACGAGAGGAGATCAAACTAAACTGGTACGCTGCAAAAGCAGTTCTGTTTTAAACACTGTACAAACAACATATGGCAACCTTACTTCTTCCTCTCAAAGTGTTTGTGCGGAGACAGAAACTCTCATACAAGTTGTACTTCCTTCCTGCTTCTGATAACACGCATTTAAGAGGCAAGATCAAAAGATCAGAGAACATCAGTTCCCAGTTCTGCCTACAACACACAAATATTTTCTATACAATAACAGAATCTCATCCAGAGGCTGCAATAATAATTCAGTTAGAAAAACCCATATAACGATGTATAAAGCTGTCTACGTATGCACAACATTTACAGGAAGAGTAAACTCCCAGTGTCATTGACCTTTATTGGGATCTGATGAAGGGATCCATTATGTTAATGGATTATTTACAGGCACTACAAAAATGCTTATGTGACTCTAGCAAGTTTAAGGAGAACCATAAATCTGATCAATAGAAGCTGGTACAATGGAAAAAAGGGACACTCTTAAGCATTGTGCTGCATTTCTAAAGGGGCACCTATTGATTTGCTCGTACTTTTTTCAAAGGAGGGTTTTTCAATGCATGTATGACGCTTCTCTGCAGCCCTCCATATTGATCACTGCCTCTCGAACCAATATCATTACTGCTTGTTGGTAAACTGATGGCAACATCTGAATGCCAAAATAAATCTAGATTAGAGAGCAAAAAAAATTGTGTGTTTTAGGGAAACAAGATGCTTACTATCCCATTTTCATGTTGAACTGGGTTTTTTGCGGGATCATTATCGACCCTCGGTACAGCTAGAAATATCAGCTGATTGCCACGGGAGACCGGTGCCTCCTTCGGTGTGGCTGAAGGTCATGTCATTATCTAATCTGTCGCTGTTACTGTGAGAAAGAAAACAAAACCCCCCAAAAAAGAAAGACTGTTGGACTTTGCGGAAAGTCAAATGGGAAATGCTTCAGACGAAAGAAACCTGCCGAACGGTTCATTAATCATGGATGAAAGGATGGATAGACAGAGGGCTTCGGCTGCCATACAGCATAAGTAGGACACAGTTTAAAAGGCTAATTAATAGGCTGAAAGAACGCTGTGTGTTACGGCACATAACATGTGTACTGAATGACTGCTCCAAACGCTGCCGTGCCACTGCGGTAAGCACATTAAAGAAAATCCGACTCTGCGCTCATGGGTGACTACACCCCTTCACCGTGCACCCTCACCAACCCATTGACGGATGATAGCAGACTGTTTATATCCATACACGGGCTCAGCTCTGCATGGCTTTCAATTAGAACTGTCAGCAACATGCACTCAGCGCCCCATTGAGATAAAGGTAGGCAAACAAATCAGTATGCACGGAGGGAGGCATTCCTCTAAAATAAACCCTGACTTCACTTTATACTAGTCACCGTCACACACATTTTACAACATGACGAAAACAAGTCTCTTAAGGGGGGGAGTGGAAGGTAATGGGATTTCAAATCTCGACAGTCCCCGAGACCAAAGTTCAAGATCCATCCCAAACTGTTATTTTGTTTCCCCTTTCTGTTATATTTTTGGGTTTGGTTTTCTACACCGTTTGCCGAAGTAAAGCCATGTTCACACTCGAGAGGTTTAGTTTGATTAAAACAAACCCTGCTGCGAATGCAACATGAACCCCACATGTTCACCAAACAAGTGGAGCGAGATTGTTTGAAAAGGTGAGTCTCGAGTTTGCTTCCAAGCATTGAAAAGACTTATTGAAACACTAGCGCAAGGCAAAGAAATACAAAAGTCTTTCTTTCAAGCTGTGCTCTTTTTTCTAATTATAGGAGCTGTGGGGCTCATTTCAGTTCGGTACCTACGTCAGATCCACTGTTTCATGCAATATATATTCAGATAAGTTCATTTACACTTTATATGCATTTCAAAATTTCTTAATGACATCCCGTATAGTTATTTCCATTGTAATTACAAACTGTGCATTTAGCCCAACATTAAACATTTCAAATTCCCTCGTAACAGTTGTCCACTCAGGGAGATCCTTTCTTTCGCAGGTGGTTTTCAGTGTTTCCCTGCTCAAACACACCTGACTACGATGAATAAATATTTATCCAGAACTTCATAGACTGTATTGGATATATTAAATCAGAGTAAGGTGTGTGTAAATACTGAAAGCCCTTGAAGACTAACTTAGGACACCTTGTATTAAATTATACTTAAGGATAAACAAAAAGGTGAATCAAATAGTCCAGGACTAACTTCTCATCTGTGGATTGAGATTGTGCAGGTTAGGAAATGAATTGATCTATCCATAGGCTTCTCCCTTTTTACAACCTAGTGTTGCAGAGGTACTAGAACCTGCTACCAGACATGCTGCAAAGGTTGCCCGTGCATCACAAGGGCAACCCAGAACATTTGATTCCTAAACTTAACCAAAAAAATGTCGTATGTTGAATGATTTGCCAAAATCTAACAAAAACAGTAATTGAAACCTAATGTGAAAACAGAGAAGGAGGTAGCCTTGGACTCAGGATGAATGATTTAAACTTTCTACTCTAAAGATCTTTTGATAGTAAACACTTTACTAATAGCATTTCAAATTACACCCAGGCATCGGGGCACCAAAGCTTAGTGAGAAAAAGTCAGTATGACCTAAAAGTAATATTGGGTGACTAAAACTGGACAGTTCAATTAAAAAAGACCTCTAGTTGATAAAACTTAGTTACATACTTCATGCCTATAAAAGATGACATTCATGAGTGAGGACACAACCATACTGTTGATGCAGACATACAACTCTGCATACTGTACACCAAGGCAAATATCCCTAACTTGGATAATTGTCGCCGTTTACTCAAAAGACAACATATCCCCCAGCTTTAGAATTAGCATATTCATTATTTAACTGGGGAGCAGCTGGCTAATTGGCAAATGAAATGCTTTCAATAATGTTCACATGAGAAGCAGAATTTGATTAAACTGAATCTGGGGAAAATACCAACAAAGAAATGAATATAAATGAGTGTGTGTGGGGGAAAAAACAGGAACTTTTGGGACACAGAGTGACAGCCTACGCTATAAGTGCTGCTATTCCGCATAAGTACCGACTTTGTTGTGTTGGTGGGCAAATAAAGTAGTTCAAAGTCAACCAAAAAAGCAACAAAAAAAACAATTACCACAAATTCCCATCTGTCGCCAACTGTAAACTCTCCAAAAGGAAGAGTAAGATAATGCAGCTCAGTTCTGGCGCGGAAAGTCTGGTGTTAATGGACTGCTTAAGCCAACTGAGACATGTCAGCTTTCTAAATCAGCGGGGAGGGAGGAGAGGGTTGAATATGCTCGTAAAGATGCCCCGCGATTCTCCTCTCTGCTCATTCGAGTTAATAACACACACTCTCAGGCCATATATCAGTGTCTGTTTGATCCTGGTTGAGGATATTAAACTTTGATGGGTTCCCGCTGTCACTAGTACCCAGTATTCCTTTGCAGAGGACAGTACAGAGTTCTTTCAATATCTGCACCCATCTGATAGCCAACAGGAAATGGTTCAAATGAAAAGCAAAGGCTTGGCACCACGCTTACACAACCCATCCCAATATTCTTCACTGCAACTTTGGGCTATTTTGGCTACTTATGATCAACAACAAAAGGTGACTGCAGCAGAGGAGGGTGATGACTGTCTCTAACCATCAGCTAGCAGCCTGGTTACTGGTTCTCACTAGTGTGAATGTTTGTAGCTGGCCAGAATCTGTGTGTCAATGTGACTGCTGGCCCGTTACTGAGACACAAAAGAATTGCTATGCAGCTGTGATGACAAACACCCTGTCATCAAAGAAAAATAAGCTTATTGATTCTGGCACTGTGACTCAGATTTTTCAGACTTCTGAAGGCCTTGGAGTAAGAATTGATGCTTAGCAGGCTCCTTAGCACCTCTTATGAGTTTTAGACTTCACCAATCCACAATTAGGCTTTTTCACATCAAGGAGGTCAAAGACATTGTTACCCTGAACAAGAGTGTTCAACGAACAAAGATCGATCCAAGAGCAGCAGGCTATAAGGTCACTAAGAAACCCGTAGTACCTGGAAGCAGCTTAAAACTAATTAGCTAATGTAAATGTTCATGACACCACTATCAGCAGAACACTAAACAACGGTGGCATGAATTGTGTGACTGTAGAAAGGAAACCATAGCTCTCGAAAAAAGATTACATGAACAAACCAGCAGGGCTGATGGAAAAATGCCTTTAGCACAGATGAGTCATAAAACTTTCCGGTTTAAATTAATATTGGGCAATGATTAAAATCATAATCACAGAAACTCTTGGAATTAATCACATTATGTGCAAAATTCAAGACTGAATTAACAGCAGCTTTATTAATAGCAGCTAATATATCTTGCAAATATCAGTATCAATGAAATAAAAGCAATTTTTGAGAGATAACAAATTGACAAAACAAATTTCAAAGCTGTGAACCTGCCTTTCTTTTAAACACGAGGTAACAAAAAAGCAGGATTAGAATCTGAACATGTTATTGCTAAGGAAAGGATTTTTTTTTCAAGAAAAAGTAAGGATTATTCGACATTACCTCTTCAAATTCCCATTATGTTAAGAAAAAAAAAAAGTAGTGTGTCTCACAATAACAGCCCTACTGTATCCCTTCGGTAAAACATGGTGGTAGTATCATGGTCTGGGCTTTTCTGCTGCATGAAAAATTAAAACAGTAGAACAAGGGTTTTCTTGTGTCACAAAGCACTGACCTTGAACTAATAAAATTTATGTGGGTTAGATTTTAGCGAGAAATTTTTGTGTGAGAAATCACCTCAACAAGAGGTGAATCCAAACCAACAAGAACAACAAAACATTTTATTCAAATGCAGTTTTGATTCCTGATGTAATACCCATGCAGAGTTTAAATATTCTCAGAAGAAATGACAAAGTCCTCTGGTGTTATTTGTGCAATTGTCTTCCAATTTCCCACTTTGCATTTAATTGCGTGCACCAACTGATGACTGAGTGTTGAGCTGGACGTTGACGACCCTTTGTGCTGGCAGCGAAACAGGACTTGTTTCCACACAATTGCTGGCAAAAGTCCATGCTAACATTTAGAGACGGAGTCCCTGCTGGGTTTGCAGAAGATGAAAATGTGTCTGTTGTCTCTAGTTGCTTTTTTCCCCCTGCTGTTGTTGTTGTTGGTGTTGATAATAGTGTTGGTTTTTGGACCACATAGGGATGGAAGGGGGGGGGGCTAAAAAACAAGCTCCCACAGCTGTGCCACAGTGGCACGGCGACAATGGGCACCCTTGGCTGCTCTGATGTAGTGCAACAAATGTTTGAGGCGAGGGCAGGCGGGAGCAACAATCTTTTTAGTTCCGATTACGACTGGAAATGAGCTGCACCTTTAGGGCCTGTGAAGGGCTTCTAGGGGAACTATAATCTAGAACTTTGTTGATAACGTGTATCGATGGAGCGGCAAGGGTATTGGCATGCAAGACCTGCGTTTCTCTGCAAAGCAAGCAATGGTTTCAGCTGTATTCTTGGCTGTGTTCTTTGAGAACCACAACCCTGGGGAAAATGGTGACTTCAGCAATTTCCTGCTGTCCAAACCGCCTACTAAAGGCTATTGTTTGGTATGTAAAAGCTTAAATAACTTCATAATCAATGGAAAAGGAGTTAGGTTTCAGTTTCCAAGTCATCCCTCGTCTCACCTCTCAGTGTTAATGAGCTGCTGCTTCTCCACCGCTATCAACGGAGCAGCCTGATTAATTATTCATACAGAGCCTGCTCTTTCTACTATTGTTGTGTGGATATCTTCTTCCCTTAGTTTTCCTTTTTCGCAATAACAAAATTCTGTCTGCTTACAGCCTGAAATTGTATTGAAACACGTACTGAGCTGTTTGAATGGACTGTAATATGTTTGAGCTTGACCACAGGGTACGGAGGAGCAATTTGAGACTTTTCCTTTTATTGCAGCAAATCTCTATAAAGGGCAGGGATGAATTGAGGTACAGGTATCTGTTCTGCAAATATCATATGTTGTGTTTGTGCCAAAGGAGCCACAGACTGCAGCTACGGAGGCTGCTATGGCATGCTTGCAAGTGGTGAATAAATAACACTGACTACCACAGGGGGAGGCCTGGATTCACATCATTTTATATATTCTACCTCCTTTCATGATCATCCGTCTCCAAAAACATTCCAATACATCCTCCTCATCTCACTCCTCCTCTTCCATCCCTCTCATCCCTCTCTTCCACCCCCAACACCTCTTTTAGATTTCTTTTGTTTCCATAGAAACTAGGTCTTGTCCCATGTATTCTTCTATCGTTGCAGCTTCCTTCCCCCCCTGGATAGGCTTCTTAAAGAGTATCATTCCTTCCGAACAAGCAGCAGCCTGCAGCCGATAAATTGTAGCCGTGATAAATCTCTCAAACACGGGCCATAATATGTTGTAGCTAAGCTTTAATTAAATGTATATTTTAAGGGGCTTGCTTGCAGAATCATTTACGTACATGCTTTGTAAATCACCAAGAAAGTTTTTTTAACATGATTGCAATGTTTTTTATGCTGTGGATCAGTAGCAACCACAATATTCTCTAAATGACTCTGAAACAATTATGGAAACAAGCATGACCAGTGCAAATCGAAACCAGCACGTACCATCAAACTGTGAGGGAAATTAGATACCCATCAAGCTGTAGTTGGAAATCAATAAATGAAACATGTTGGATAAATTGCCTATCATAAAACAGATAGAAGAATGAGTCTTTGTGTGCATTTTTTAAAGGAAATTATCTAAAAGTCCAATTCATTCAATCATCTTTTGGGAACCAGATTAAACATGTTACAGCACATTCTCTCCCAGAACATTCTTTTCAGTCCAAAGAGCATCTTGCGGCCCAAAAAGATTTATGTCCTTTTATGTGGAAGCTCAGATTAATTAACAAATTCTTATTTACACTGATGGTCCTGTGCCCTTTATCAAAAAGGGCAAAGCTGCCAAGGAAAGTTAATGGATGAGACGGAAGAAGCATTTTCATACAAAAATTTATTCAAGAAGCTAGTTTGTGTATTTGAAACAGGAAACACAGTAATGCTTCAATAGAATTTTTTTTCATGTGGTTTGAATAATCAATGGCTTAAATGAGGCCAAAGCAGCCATGAGCTGAATACAACATTCTGAGGTCAGGTTGTTAATTAAGCTACAGTAAAACATATCAGTCACTATATAAGGCTAACGGTTGACACTGTGTACGAACAAAGTAATTTGGTAGAAATAAATGTTTTCCAGCAACTAAATAAGTAAAAACCTCCATCATTGTCAAATAGATGAGACTGCAAACCACCAGTAAACAAAAAGTCTTATTTTTGTTTTACCAAATTAGAAAAACAACCATCAAATGTTGCCTTATAATTAGATCTGCTCCATTGTGGACTTGCAGGACAACCATCCCCTGCTGCATGTCATTACTCACCAAAAGTCTTTGGGACTTGATCAAAGGCCACTGAATAGCTCTTAGACCAAAGGAAATAAAAAACCTTTGATGTGATGAAACAACAACATGAAATATTTTGGCACAATTTCCAAAAAGTGTGTGGAAGATGTGAGCTCCAGAACTTTCCCTTATAAATATTTTCCCTGTACTCAAACATGGCGGTGGCAGCATCATGCTGTGGGGATAATTTTCTCTGATTGCCTGGAGACTAATAACGGTTGAGGGAAAGAGAGGCAATAAATATAGAGTGATCAATCAAACCTTCAAGTGCTTATAGTCACTCACATCCATCTGTCCTTATAGATTTCCACAAAAATCACAGTACAATTGGATAAACATAACCGAGCATCATTTATTTTTTTTTAGGTTTTAGCCACAAAGATTTGCAGGACATTATCTCCTTTGTTTTATAAAAGATGATCTGCTGATGTCTCATGCTACAGGAGATTATAGAGGATCCCCTTGGAACTTTGTCTTTGGCATTTGGAGAATTGAAACGGGTCTTAAAAGGTAATTCATTCAGTCAGGAAGCTTCTGAAGTAAAACAGTCTGTGTAACTGTACCATTTGTGAAAGTCCTGAAGTAACCAAGCAGAGCATAGACTTGAACCCACATAGACAGACTCCAGTTGTACCTCAAGAGCGGCAGTCCTGTAGGTTTTCAACTGAAATTAAATGGACCCACAGCCTTTGAAGTTCTGCACAATTACTTCCTAATTTAAGTCAGGGGTGTTGGAGCAGGGACACATCAAAAAACCTGTAGGATTCTGGCCCTCAAGGACCAGAGCTGGACATCCCTGCAGCAGAGTATCTATGGAGAGAATTAATGTGTAAGCACAGATGCTCCCTTTACAACCCTGATGATGTTTTCTGCCAAGAGAGTGGAGAACTTCCAGAGGAAAGATGGATCATTCCCAAGAGTAAATGAGGCTGCAAGAGAAGCACCTGACTAAGTGATAAGTGAAGGTCCTGAATAATTATGGAAATTTGACATTTCTGCTTTGACTTGAGCAAATTAACAAAGTACCTTAAAACCTGGCTTTGCTTTGCTAGTGTGATGAATAGCAAGGAGACCTAAAAATTATTTGAACTTAAGAAAATGTGGCCTTCATCACATTCCAGAAACACAAACCAATGTTTACTTTTGCCCTGCAGAGAGTACATGGCTCATCTTTCCAATGTGAAGTACACTTGTTTTAGAAAGCATAGAAATTAAATATATCTCCTCATGCTCATATAAGCCTGTCTCACCTTGTGCATTTTTAAAGTACTCTGAAATGTTTCCAGGCATTTTTATTGGCCCGATTATCTAGACCAGTATGTTTACTTTTGCCAGAGAAAAAGCAAGCCAAGGAGTCAAGGCCACTTCAACGAATGTATGGTGTAAAATTTGACATGATTACAGCTGCAAGACCGTTTGACAAACCTGCTGCAGTTAAGTTTACACCCTGATTGTTGTGGATTATTTGCTAAGCTGACTTGTTCTGACTGATTTTCACTTGTCAAAATAGAACATGCATGCCTGTCGGCAGCACACAGTGGGGATTTTAGTAGGTTAATAAAGCTTTCATCCATTTCAATTCAGCGCGTGCTAAATGGATAACAAACACAGATGGATTTCCATTTTATCCTAATTCACTGGCGCTTTCAAACGTATCCCATTCCTCAGACGGTTCTCATTCCACAACATTCATCTGCATCAAACGTTTTTCTTTCATCATCTGTTAGTTTAATTTCATCTCACAGTCTGAGCGCTGACAGAAATAGGAGGCTGATTTTTAGACAGCAGTAAATATTTGCTGCAAAAAGGGAGCGCAATGGGAACGCATCCACATAATCAAAAGTGACTGTGAAATTAATTACTGCCTGCATAACCTGGAACCTGAATGATACCACACACTTAATGTGGAGGCACAAATAGCATTGCTGAAATCTGTGTAGGGGATTCTTGTTTGATCTCTACTTAACTGTCTAATCCCTTATGTACAGGTACAAAAAATAACTAGAAAAAAGTTAAAACATCAACTTAAAGGAATACTCCGCCCTCCGAATGATGTGCCTTCATTTTGTACGTTTTGAAGAAATGCCCATAAAGTGATGTTGAACGGGACCCGGTCAAAAAAGTCCACAAAAACTTGGCAATATTCCTCCATACTGCTCGTCCAATGTAATCCAAGGGTTCTCAGTGGGCAACGTCCATAGTTTACTCGAAACAACTTCATTTAGTATATATTATTTAGCATAAACCGTACTCCCGTATGGTTTGGTCTACCGTGGCCACCATACTTTGGTGACGTCATCCAGGAACTAAAACATGCTACGGTTTATGCTAAAAAATATATACTAAATGAAACTCCCGACATCTCCGGCTACATGATGAA
>JAVQJG010050599.1:0-16329 GCA_036024015.1 Craterocephalus amniculus | reverse complement strand
CTATCTATCTATCTATCTATCTATCTATCTATCTATCTATCTATCTATCTATCTATCTATCTATCTATCTATCTATCTATCTATCTATCTATCTATCTATCTATCTATAGGCTCAAAGATTCCAACTTATCACTGAAAAACTTAAAAAAGTGAATTTGAGTTTTCTCCTTGTCAGCTCTTAATCCACATTATCGCTATCCACCAGATTGGCTTCACGCTGAATCCCTGGAGAGTTATTTTTAACAAATTAAAACAAACAGTTTTTCAGCATTTTTTTCAACAAATTGAGTGACTTTCAGTTCTTGGAATTTACAATGAATTTCAATGAAAATGTCAGGACTAGGACTGGTGCACAGCGGCTATGGCCGACCTCGTGTTCTTCCTACAATTGGCCACAAGATGTCACTAGAACAGAGGTAACGCTTCAGAAACACTGTGTTCCTCCTTGTTTATCTTCCAGTTTGTTTTTTTCTCTTTCTTTTTTCACTAAACATATTCATGCTCCTCTTACCCGGTTCATTCGAAGTAAAATGCATGGTTTTCCCTTTGAATAGCCGTAAGTGGGATCCCGCTGCCCCGAACAATCTCCCAACCAGGACCGCTTAAACTGACACGCTTTGCGCTCCGCACTTTCCTCCAAGTCATCTTGCATGAAGTATGTCTCATGAGTGCAGTGGATATTCTTCCTGTCCTGGACACCATCGTTATATGCTGCGAACAGAGAACAGAGGAAAGGATTCAGAGGGAGGGAGGGAGAATCAGAGAGGGGGGCATAAATAAACCTTTGCAGTAGCAAGGCCCTGCCAGGCTCAGTCCTCTGGTTAAAGAAGCTAGACAAAAGCTGGAGGTGAAAAAAAAAATGCACTGAATGGCCACCCAACAGCCCACAAAGAGGCTTCCCTGCCCAGCATGCTCTACAGGAAGCGAATGGAAATACAGGACAAAGGTGGAGAAGATGAGGATTAAGACATTGCGTGTCAGCTTCATTTTTAACAAACTCAACAACCTCATCCCACCCCCCGGCATCACCCCCCCTCCCGACTCACGTCTTAGATATTCATCCATAGACCGTGTATACTTCTTCCAGGACTTCCGGTCTGATGCGTTGAAAGCAATCTCGTGCCCTTCCAGGTGTGGGGCCATCGTCATACCTGCCAGCGGAAAACCCAAAGACAGTCAACTGTGCAGAGACTCGCTTAGAAGCGAGAGACAGAAGGACGGCTGGACAGAGAGAGTTGAGGAGGGAGATGCTAAGGCTTGCAGCTGGTTATATTTACCTGGTGGCATCACTCTGTCATTGTAGGTGGGATGATAAGGACTAATGGACCACATGAGGCAAAACATACAGCCTCCAAACATGGCTGCAAGAAATGCGTAAAGTGCAGCGTAGAAGAGCAGGATGAGGCCTAAACAAGGAGAATGAACAATTAGTCAACTGGATGATTTTCTTTTTTTTTTTTTGTAAAGCGCGAGCACAAAAGTAGCTTACATAACGACACATCTCTGAGTAGATTATGTCTGAAGTGAATAATGAACCATTTCATGTGGCTTGTCTGGACTCCAGATACTGTCCATGACAAGCATGGATACTAATTTGTCTACCCATGCAAACGCATTGTCCTTCCCTCATGTCTGGACCTACAAATAACTTCAATGCATCTCGCATGAACCCTACTGTACTGAGCTAATATGATAGATCCTGAGAGCTAGCATTGTTCAGCAATTTTCAATCAGCAGTCCATTAGCAACTAATCAAACTAAACGTGTCCTAAATGAAATGGCTTTTGCTGTGCGGGCAATTTCACAGGGGACTAGCTGCAGCCAGCCTTGCGTCCCCAGAGCCACAAAGGCCTTTCTGTTTGAGCTCAGTGAGAATTCTCCCAGCTGTCCTTTCACTCAGGAACACAGTGAACCTCCGGTTGCCATCGTAGTGAAGGTCTTTAGCAGCCATAGAGGCCCAGCCAGCTCCAAGGAGCCCCAATCACCCCACTCTGGTATTGTGTCCCCTCTTACGCACTCGTCTCACAGGACACGCAGCGCAGACTTAAACTCAGGGCCTTTCTTCAATAGACACATGGGCCCCACTCCCCCGCAAGCGTGCACACACTGGTTATGCAGCTGAAACCAGCTCTTAGGCCTGCCTGGGAACGCAGCGTTTCAGTTTATCCCTGAAACCCACGCTTTTCTTAGACGCTGCCTAAGTCAGAGAGAGAGGAGGGTGCAGCCGCGTCACATGGCAACTCTTCTGGAAGGGGCTGATCCATCATCATTGACTCATCAAATTAGTCAAATCTCTAAGTTCTGCCAAGAAGAGATCCCATGCAGCAAAGTGCAATAGTACAGCAATGCAGTTTGGAAAAATAAAGAAGACAGAGGCATGTCTACGTGGTGTTCTGCAACCAAGGGGCCATAAGCAAGTTCAGCAATGAGGTCAGCGAAGCTTTGGGAAAGAGGCAGCGGAGATCATGGTAAGATTCAGAGGAATGTGATTCCTGGCCAATGTGAGGCCTGGAACAGCGTGCTCCCGCTGGGGATACGTCCCCAGGCAGTCTGTTTTTGTCGGGACTTTCTGAATTGTCCATGCACCTATGTAAACATTGAGCATTGGGACACACACACACACACGCACACACAGCACAGTGAGCAGAGTCACTGGTCCAGAGAGACATTTCTCACCTTCAAACCGTCCTTGAGTGCATCTTTTAAAAACATTCAAATCCCACGTATTGCCCCTTAAGGTTTAATATGAGCCGACTATAATGGACTCGGTGTTATAACAAAATAAGAACCTTTTGCATTAATTCAACCCTCCTTCCCCTCAATCACCCGCACAGAATCTCTCTTTCAACTCACTCCAGCTCTTTCCAGAGCGACCCATGAATTCGTTGGTCTCCGCATTCCACAGGTACTTCTTCAAGTCGTCTATTTTCTGGTGGAGCGTCCTCTGGGGAATCGGCCTGCGCTTCCATCGCTCAAAGTTCAGGTCTTCTTGCTCTAGAGGCTGGTGCTCGGCCAGCTCCTCCTGCTCTTCCTCCAGCTCTTGGCCGTGTTTGAGTATCACTTTGTGAGGCTGGTGGAAAGAGGAAGAAGAAGTGAAAAAGCCCTCTCCACACATATTCGTAACTGCTGAGTTGTGCAGACGGCCTGTTTTTCTTTTCAAGTCACCGCAAAAAAATTGGCATGCCTCCTGATCTGGGTACGACCGATAATATAAACTGCCAGACAGTGCTCTTCATGTTAATGAACGTCACACTGATGGTCCTGTCCCCCTGTTTCTGCAAATTATAAACCCGCTGGTGACCTCATGGCACTCGTCGGGAGAGCTGACCTCCGCTGAGTGGACCCTCCTGCTTGGAGCAGCAGCTGCAGACCGCAAAGCTGGAGGGTCAATCTGACATCCAGATGTTGCTCACTGACTCTCAGCAACCAAAGGCTAGGAGTCACACAGATCCCAGAAGAACTACGGGAAACTTGAGAGTGCCATGAAAAAGTACTCGGTGAAAAGCTCATCTTTAAGAGAATCTGCTGTTGTAGATTATTTAAAGACTAAATAATATTTTTATCGTTTTTTTTCAAACGTCTCAGTGCTAGTTGAAAACTTTTGCATCTTCAAATATGAAGTAAACTAATCTAATCTTAGCACTTACAGGACTTGGATGACTTTTTAGGGGAGTCTCTTCGGCTCCTTCTTCTGTGGAATTGGGCTCCATATTCTTTACAGAAAAAAGGTAAAAGGTATGTCCACTGAGGTAAAATCATTTATTTCAAATCTGCATACCTCTCAAACTAAATCTAATCTATCTGGATAAGCTGATATACTATAGTATATAAGTAAACTAATATCTGTAGCCTACTTGTTACAGTGGAAATTCGAATGAAAAATCAGACATACCTCAGGTTTTCCTCTCAATAAAAAGACGGATTAAAATGTCGGAAACCCTTTTGACTCCTATAGAGAAAGAAAAATTTGTCAAAAAATAAGCGTGGGGTTCATTAAAAAAAAGTTTTAGGCATGCAGGGGGACCGGGTGTGGAGAGCCTCCTTCAGCTAGGCGCGCATTATAGTGAATGGACGCTGGACAGAGAAAACCCGGGGGTGAAATACAGAGTGCTTTTTTTTGGGAGTCCCAGAGTCGTTTTGGCAGCAAGCTGGACCACAGCACTGCATTCTGGACACGCACACCATCAAGCATTGTCTGCTGAGCTGGGCTAAGACTTAAATAAAGCCAGTATACAAAATTTATAGCTCATCCCAACACAAGATACAATCAGTCACTGCCTGCATTCTGTACGCGCACGAAGACCTCAAAGCATCACACTTCATTTATTTGTTTTCTTGCATTTTGGGTCTATTTTTCTCTTTTATCTAGCGTGAATCACAAATTGAGCTCAACGTTAATAAGTCTTTGGGTAACGTTGTGCACTGATCCAGTTGCCAACGCATCTACCCTGAGTCTTGCAGCAACTGCTTACCATAAA
Source organism: Craterocephalus amniculus (assembly GCA_036024015.1). Lineage (NCBI taxonomy): Eukaryota > Metazoa > Chordata > Actinopteri > Atheriniformes > Atherinidae > Craterocephalus > Craterocephalus amniculus. The sequence goes on along the minus strand of JAVQJG010050599.1, from coordinate 11,851 downwards.
CTCTCCTCTGTGGAAGTTCAAGTAGTCCTCATCCCTGATCCACTCTGCACTCCGGTCACGTAACGCGCTGTTACCCCCCTGTAAAAGTGGGAGAGGGGGTGCTTTTTTTCTTCTTTTACATGAAAAGACAAGTTGCGTCACGGAAAAATCTGTCTTTTGGGGGATCTGCGCGGCAAAAACGTGCGCGCGTGCAGTGCACTATGTGAATGTCTTATTACAGTAAAGCCCGCTGACTTGCTAGACCTATAACGACTGATATTATTTTGCAGGGAACTGCATTCTCCTGTCTGCAGACAAAAGTTTCCACGATTCATTTAAGGGTATCTTGTGTCTCTGCTTTCCTTACAATCTGCACTGTAGTCCCTGAAATAGGCCTGGGTTGCATGTGCTCTAAAAACTGAATGGCATTCACTTCTTTTTATGTTTATAAACCACAGACTTAACATTGTGAAATTTATATCATGAATACATTAGGCTAACTTCATAACTATCATTTAATCTGATACACAAACAAAAAAGATCGTTCAAAGTCATAGGAAAAAGAGATCATGAAAATGTTCAAATAAGGTTTTTACATTTTTTATTTTATTTTTTTAAACCTCAAGTAGATAGGCTACCTGTCTCAAAGTAAGTAGCTAAAGGCTAAAGGCCTAGATAATAGTCCTTATCTTTTCAATAGAGCTTGCCTACATGTGAGCTTTTCCATTTCATTTCAACATCTATTTGGACCAGTTCTTACTAGACATCTAAATCCCAAAAAGGAAGAAAACCTGGGGAAGATTTTTTGTTTGTTTGTTGATGTTTTTATTTGGTAACCTATTTGAGATTTAAAAAAAGCAAACCGTGCCAAAAATATTGGCCTATATACAATGACAAACAAATGAACAGATAAACAAAAGCTTAGTGTTATTTGGGACAAGACTTTGAGGCTTCTATCATTCCTAGAAGCACCTAAACGCAGCATCTCGTTTTTTAATTATTTTTTTAACGGCTCTTTGTCCATGAACGCACCGTGACGCTGTTTTCGTAACGCTTGGTGGCGCAACAAGCTCGATGTCAGCTCCAACGCCCCCCCAAATCAAGTTCAGTAAAGCTTCAAACATGGTATTTAACATCAGTTCAACTTAACTTTTTAGGCTATTAATTTTAGGCTACTGTAGGCTATTTTGGGATTTGGTTTATGTAGTAGGCCTAGGCTATACGCAAATTATATTTCAAATAAGGCTACTTTTCTAGTATTATCACTGTATTCCGTAATTGTTATTGTTAAACATTATTTCAGTAGGACTGGAAGTTTACCGATAATCTCAATGTTAATTTAGTCATATATCTTCTTGGTGCTTGTCTTCCATCCTCTCCTCAAACTCAGCTAATAATTGGTAGCCTATATTTAAAGAGCTCGTGGCGAAGTTGCGTTGTAGGTCAACAAAAAGCAATAAGACAGAATCTGACAAAGAAATGGAAATCCAAGTGTAACGTTCAGGCACATGTCCTGTTTGTTCTTACATTGCTTTAATATTGGTAACAGTAACGGCTGTCAGATTACTCTGTTTTCTGAGTAGCTATGTGTGTGACATGCGCACATACACCCAGCAGCAGCAGCAGCAACCTGCTGTCCAACACCGACGCACAGCAAGGACGGATACCGACAGACGCCTGGGCGGTCGTGGGTAGGCTCCATGAGACGTGCTCGGGTTCCGCGTGACAGGACGGTGTTTGGGTGTCAGATAATGCCACAACAAGTGAACGCATCTTCGGCGTTGGATCACGATTGTCATTCGCTACCCTTTACATGTGCATCGGTCATTAACGCCGAGTCGTGATTGTTGTTTTGATTTTTCATTTGCAAGAGGAACGGAAAGGAAAACATCGTCCAGCAAGCATGCCTCCCCCTCCTCACAGCCTCCAGTCCAGCGGGCTGACTCTCTCTGAAATAAGCATGGGTAGGTGTGAGCAAGGTCACCAGCGTGACTGCCGCAGGTTTTCTTTGTCATGAGTGAAATAATATTCTTAACTGGGCAAAACTGCACTACGGCTTTGTAAAGCATAGACTGTGCTGAAACATCACTGTAATAGTGACCGCTGATTGTTTGAAGAAAAATAAATAAATAAACATTACAAAACCAGACTAAAACACTCGTTGCATCACCGGAGGGTAATCGGTGTGTTTTCCCTGATTCAGGCCGCATCGCGTCACTGCAGGTGCGGCGACGCTGAGCAGCCACAGCAGGCTCTGTGTTTGCCTCTGATGGCTGCTGCCACAGATTTTGCCAGGATGCTTGGCAGCAACCCTGACAACGAAATCAATATAATGATCCGGGCATGTTCAAGGGAGAGAAAAGTCTAAAAAAGCTTATTCTCAGTAGACCATTAGCTTCAGATTTTTTTTTTTATCAGTCACTTCCCGGTCGTTCCTGTTATCTAACTGGAAAGCATGATTTTATGTTAAATTGGTTGTTTAATGTTCGTCTTAGATTAAAATGATGTGGTTTCTCAGAGTTATGGGGTGGCTATATGATGGCACAACTGAAGTAATTACTTATTCACTGTTGCGAAACAATCACAAAGCTGCTGATGCTGTTAAATGAGCAGCAAAGAAAGCGTTCAGTTTATTTTGACCACAGAAGAGACTCATACCAGTGCAATTATGATATTTGATTAAAGTTAAACCCTTATCTATGCAACATTGTACCTTTTAGCCGAATCAGTAAAGGTTGTGTCCTTCACTTGTCACCATGGTAAGACTGGATGCTTGTGTTTACAGATAATGCGTTTTCTTTTCGATCTTGAGTTATGAACTTGAGTATTTAACACCAGTTAAGTCTCTCTGTGGCATCAGGATGTCCACGAGCTGACCAGAAATAATGCAAAGGTGGCTTGACTGGTCTGATAAGTCTGGACCGGACCACACAGTATCGCAGCAAGGGGAGGGGGGGGATAAGATTGATGGAGAAGAGCTGATGTGCTGTTGTGCACAGGAGGCATGTGGAAACACTGAAACAAATTAATGAGAGAGCGTTTTAGCCCCTGACACAGCTGTCTTTAATTCATTAAGTCAGACCAAGCCTAAACATTAGGGATGATCCACACTCCCAGGCTCCTTAAGGACCTGCCCCCTTGGAGTTTGTCCAAGGGGGCATTTGTTGTACTCAAAATAGTCATTGTAACCTTAAATTATAGATCATTTTTGCCGATTGCTGTTTACAAAGTTTAAACCTCTGTCCTAAAATACACATGATTCAGTCTGCAACAAATCCACCCCTGTAAGATATAAATGATGGAGAGATCGTGTTTTTTCTTCTTAAAAACACTTTTGGACGTCCCGAAGAAAGAAAGAGAGGATGACCATCTCTGCTGATACTATGGAATTTACTGTAGGTTATATATTGTGTGTTTTATATTCCATTTAAAACTAATTTTGAATAATAATGTGCATGTGGATTCAAAAGGAATTAGTAAGGAACTATTGTGACATAAATGCCATGATAGGATGTAAAGCTGTGTCCACGTCTGCAACTGTCTTAACTTGTCTGGTCTCTCTTTTGTTTAAATGCCAGTTTAGTTTATATGTATGAAGAGTATCCTTGAAATACTGTAGGTGCTATATTGGCATGCCCAAAGGGTCCATATTAGGGTTGTATCGATAGCATTATCAGTACCGAAGTACTTGTACTCATATTTGTTAAAGTCAATCAATACCAGGAACGGATCCCAATTTATTACGGACAGTGTTTATTTTCATTTGAAATTTTAGTTATGTCGTCATTTTTATTTATATTTATTTTGTATTCATTTCACCATACTTTCTTGTAAAAAGTGGAGAAGAAAAAGTGGTATTGTTACATCCCTAACAGATATCTATTTGGCCCTAAAAGCTGCATTCAAATTTCATCACTTCCCACATCATCAGTGATTCCAAATGATGAGAAAAAATGAATACAGTATTTAAATATAACTTCATAATAAGAAACACAATGCTTTCTTTCTCAAAGAAAACTTTGTTTGCAGTGATAAACATCAGTTTTGATCTTTGATCTGAGTTTCATGGTGAGGGAAAGTGTGTGACAGTGTTTCAGTAGAAGTTAGTGTTTTGTTCTTTATGTTCTTTTTTGTTGACTGTAGTTGAGTCTCATTATTACTTTTCGGGAATTGTGATGCCTTTTTAAACATTGATTTCTTTCCATATCTTCTGGTTGCATCTTAAAAGTTTCTAATAACTTCCTATGAGACACCCAAACAGAACTGGCCGTTATTGGTCAGAGCCATGGTGCTGATGGTTCAGTCACGAATCTCTTTAATGACTTCCTTCTACAGTACATCAGTGTTTGTGGTTGATATTCATTTACAGCCCATTCTCTAATTAAATCATGGCGATGAAGCCACCGATAATGCTCTTTTTTTCCTCGTTGGTATTTGTAGGTTCTTTTAAAAGGAGAAAGAGGAAATCTATAATTGTGACTGTGTTGCTGCTCATTGTATCCGTGCTTATCCTCATCTTCGGCCTGGCCGCGACGACCCGGACACAGAACATCACGGTGGGAGGCTACTACCCGGGAGTCATTGTGAGTGCACATTCACACCTGCAAGAAGCAGCGATAAGCACAAGTCTGCCGTCAGAGTTCACTGTTAGGCAAGCGTGAGCGAGAACAGAGGGTTTCCAATGAGCCCTTCCCTTTCTTGGACTTTGATGAACCTCATCAGTGAAGTTCCCTGAGGGTTATGTTTTCCCCACATTCATTATTCAGCATTATGTCATTAGACGCTGAGTGAGGTGAAGACTCTTAGTCCACAAATTTGTTTTCTTCACTCGGCTTTTAGAAGTCTGTCTAACTTACACAGCAGTTAGATTTTAGAGTCGGAGTTTAGACAATTCAGACAACATCCTCATTTATAGATAAAGACGATTTGTGAACTAAGATATGAAACTGTAAGAAACTTTATTACATCCATTTTTATTCAAGAATAAATATAGTCAATATAACTTCATTAAGTTACCTCAGAGTTTGACAGCAGTGTGCCATGTAATAAAAGCCTTTTAGTTACTTTGAATAAGTGCCCTGACAGCGTTTTTTTCTCTTTTCAGCTGGGCTTTGGCTCATTTCTGGGAATTATTGGCGCTCATTTGATAGAGAACAAGAGACAGATGGTAAGAGGATTTATATCACTTTTGTGCACTGAGCTCACCTTCAGAGCTTCCTCGTCTCTACAGTCACAGAGCACTGTTATTAAATCGCACATCACTCCCTGTTACGTTTCAACAGCTCAATTATGTTGTTAAGGTGCCAACAAGCAGTATACCCCAGTCAGTCTGAGTCCCAGCTGGAATGAGGACGTCCGTGTTGTGTATCAGTGCAAAGCACCCTGGACCTCACGGGTGGGGTGAGGCAGTGGGGGCCGCAGACAGAAATAGAAATAGGGTGTAAGTGGAGGAGGACAGATGTCTGCGCCAGAACTTGGCGGAAGGAAACTGCAGATGAGAATAGCAGGCGGGAGGTTCTGAGGTGGGGTGGGGGGGCAAGCTGAAATAAAGAATGAGTTTGTGTCGTGACACCTTTTCCCATAATGCATCAGGATTTCCAGTCAATGTAGACTCAGCTATGTCACGGTGCAGAGTGTCGTTACATAGCACATAAAATGTGATGACATTATTTACTGTTTGACGGGATCAATATGATTTATTTCATTACCAGTATTTATTAAGCATACGGAATATAATTCTCGGATTTGTGATCAACCTTTTTTTTTTCTTTTTGAAAAGACAGTATTTTCAGTGACCTATGTTTCGTTGTAGAGAAACTGGAAATGAATGCATTAAAGCTTAGTAAATTAAGTAACAGTCAGTCAATTCCCTGTAACTGGACTACTCTATAGCCATCAAAAAAGCTAAATTTTCAAGAAAAATGTCCTTTAATCCAGATTAGTTAGGCCTAATACAATCATCATGCATAAAAACTCTTTAAAGATAATAACAAATTCCATGTATTGAAATGTAGCAGCTTATACATAAGTTACAATAAACTATATTAGAAGCTTAGCAAACTTTATTTGTATAGCCCTTTTCTTTCATCATCATAAATGGCTGAGCTCACAGTTAATCATGTAATAGTAACAATTATTTGTACAAGATGTGAAACGGTAATGGGATAAATTAAAACATTACTTTTGGTATAACAAACCCAAACCAAGTGGTACAGATGACTCAGATATATTTACTTCAGTTTTTAAAAAATTAAATCTAATAAGAATGAATGAAAGGTTTGTGACCTGTAAGAAATAAAAGCAGGTATTTAAACAAAGAAACAAACTATCAAACACGATTCAGTCATATTGTAGACTGACTAAGCCACAATCCTCACCTTGCGGTGTCACTTGTGCTGCTTCTTTGCTGCTGCAGACAGGGTGGGGTGTAACTGAATACTTGTGTTTGATTGATGAGTGAAAGGAGGGAGTAGCTTGAGTGTGTGGCAGTGTGCTGTGGCTATTATGACTTGATTACTGTGATTACAGAGAAGAGGGGTGACACAATCACGGCACTCTAACAGCTACGACCTTCAATCCCTCCACTTTCCTCTCATTCATTACCACTCACACACACACATAGACATTAATGTTGCACATCCTGTGTATCTTGTATGTACTGTGGATGTATTTTGGTGAATTTAAAGCCACGAAGAAAAATAAAATATGCATGTTCAGGTTGGTGAAGCTGATGCTCCTCTCTCTTTTTTTATCCCAGTTAGTGGCTTCTATTGTCTTTATCAGCTTCGGGGTGGTGGCTGCCTTCTGCTGCGCTATTGTTGATGGAGTTTTTGCAGCGAGGCATATTGTAAGTATCACTAAAACTAATGGTTATTTAGATTTTCCTAATAATATAACTCTTTTAAGATGTCTTCTAACAAATGTAGTAATCTGTAAAACTCCTAAAGGCTTAAAATGTCTCCATTAAAAGCTCATTGTACTCATTTAATAAGGAAGAAAATTATTGTTCACCCACTTTTAAACTAGGACTTTATTTTGATCCTATTTAATCCTTATGTTAAAAAATAACGACACGTTGTAATATGATATCTGTTGTTGTTCCTCTGGTATTTTATTTACCTTGTTTTAATACAACAAAGGATCAGATTTTTTTGTGTTTGTTATGTTTTGACATGTAAAACCTGAGCACATGAGGACGGTACGCTTTACTTTTTAAATGCCTGTGTGGGAGGCTGAGGCAGCTGCCGCACCCTTCCCAGTTGGACATATATTTAGCGGTCGAGGAAAATTATTTTCCATTACTCAAATTAGAAAAACAATAAATAAGGACTAATGCAATGTAAAAACAATGATGCTGAAATGGAGCTCACCATTAGCAGATTTTTATTTGTCACTGGTGCCGCTGAGATGGAAAAATGGAGATTTTCCTTTCAGACAGTAAACCTTCGGATGATCCAAATATGGATCGTCAACAAGATGCATTTACACAGGCGGCGTTTATACTGCGGGCAAAAGTGTCTCAAATCCAACGTTTTGCCCACATATGACCTATATCTGGTCATCTGATCAAACTTGTACACCTCTGAGGGGAGATAGATGTCACAACTCTGTGCCAGAGGAGGCGGCAAGACTGAACGTAAACAACGGACAGAACCATCTTATCTCATAATTCTGTGGACTCAAATTGCACAACTTTTACACGCACGCGGACATGTGTAACATCCATATTTACCTCTGTAAACACAGCATGCTGCTTGTAACCTCACGCCTTCCTCTGACATGTGAGTCACTTCAGGGCCATAAAGTGTTCAGACTGGACTCTGAAGGTAGTTATAGTTTGAACTTTTTCTTAAAAATGGTCTACATACCAGAAATTTTTACAGTATTACTTATTAAGACTGAAAAAAGTCATAATGTCTTGATTTTTCATGTTAAGCACAGCTGATTACATTCCTATAATCAGCATAAAAGTCTCACCATGAAGCCAGACCTGTAGCCACCGGCAGGCGACAACAAAGTGCAATGCAGCTACTGTTATTTAAGGCGAGTTTGACTACCGTATGTTCATAATTATAATAAAATGTACTGTTAGGATGTTAGCTGTTGTATTTGCATTTAATTCAATTCACCTTTATTTCTATGGCACCAATTCACAACAACATTATGTCAGGGCAGATCCCATCAGTATTCATACAAGCCAGTTCATATAAAATCATGATGTAACTAAGGAAACCGACAGATTGCATCAAATCTTTACTCAGGTTCAACCCCTCATCCTGAGACTGTGTAAAGTAAAGAAGTTCAGGGAGGGTCACATTTTTCTGCAATTTTTCATAGAAACAGTTAATCCTTCACATATTTTACTGTTTCTTGTCAGAGGGCAAACATGACACAAACTGAATAAAAAGTAGCTACTGTGTCAACCTGCACTCGGGGAAAGTTTCTCCAGACTGCTGCACCGCTCAAGGAAAATTCAAAATCAGCTGTGCTTAACACGCTGATCTCTCACCACAAAGGGCAGAAGTTGGAGAATGATTTCACAAGCAATCCACAGCATTGTGACTTCGAACACACTGCAGTAAATATCTCACCACTCTCCCATTTGGGCTAGTCCAATCATTTGATCAAACTCCAACTTTTCCTCACTTTAGAAGTTTGATTTTATTCATATAATTAGTAAAGTTCTTTGTTTTGCCGATATCTCTCTTCTAATTTAGTGTTATGTATAGACATAATTAAAAACTCCTTTTATCCTCCTGCAGGACCTCAGGCCCGTATACGCCGGCCGCTGCGATTATCACTTCAGCGAGACTGCATCTGAGCGTGACGTACGAAACAAAACACTCACTAAGTTTTCACACGAGAAAAGATAAACTGTGTAGGGACGCTGAAAGGACGAGACATGAACTGATTTGTGACCTTCAGGTCCCGTGTCCGCGCACTTCCTGCAACCTGCGTGTGAAGAGCAACACCTGTTACTGCTGTGAGCTTTACAACTGTGGGAAGTGAGTATGCGGATAATTCGGATAATCAGTGAATCTATCATTGTTTGCTTTGCTGCTGTTGTTTTAATTATTTGGATGTTTTACCTTTGTTGGTGGAGGATTTCTTTGCATGCTGAATGTTTCAGATCTTTCCTTTTTGACCTTTTGTTTCAGAGAGCATCCTCTTATGGGACTTCAGAATAAAGATGTTTTGAAAAAGTTTAGGAAATCATCCATGATTTGGAAGTAGGTCCCTTTTTTTAGACTGATTATAGCCATTATTGACCAGTTCATCATTTTCATTGTCAATGTTTTAATGAAAAGCCGCCGTAGAGCTGCGGTGTAAGTTCCTTTGCATGTCCTGCATGTATCAGACCAAACATTCATCCATGTCCTCATTTCCTGTTTCCCACTCTTTTCAGCGGCTCAGTATATATATGTATATATCAATATGAAAAATAAATTTCTAATTCTTAAAGCTGAAAAAAAATACAACTTAATTTATGTGAAACCTATTTTTTTTATTTTGCATTAAATTTTCATTTATTACAACATACAGATCACAATGGACCTAAAACAGTCACAAAACTTTCTATCCCAGGTATCTGGAATGAAAGAAATCTTATTTCACATTATGATCAGAGTAACTTTTATCAAATTCATCCTGTAGGCCAGATTGGACCCTTTGGCGGGCTGGTTTTGGCCCACAGGCCGTATGTTTGACACCCCTGCTCCATAATTTTCAGTCATAAATCGAAGCCAGTTATACATTTTCACTTTTTCCTGTGTATGTGGTCGATGTTGGTTCAAAAACTGCGTGACACTGTCAATGACCTTTGTGGCTTGACTGTAGGCTGTTTCCCTCTCTGTTCCACCCACTGGCCTAGCCGAGCTGAGATGATGGGAGGATACCACGAGTATACGGACGTGAAAAGCTGCCAGGATGTGGTGCACCTCTACCACCTGCTATGGTCGGCTACTATTCTCAACATTGTGGCTCTCTTCCTGGGGATCATCACTGCTGCCATCCTGGGAGGCTTCAAAGACATGGTGCGTACGTTCAGTAAATGACAAGAGAATTTACAGTGAGAAATTAATTCCTTCTGTGAAGATGTAATTATCCTCCATCTGACACAGGTGATTCACCATATGCAAATCGTATCTTTGTTTTTGTGTCTAAGGAGCCAAAGTTTCTTATTAACTTTTAAGTAACAGTGTTAAGATGTTTTTCCGGCTCTCTGAAGATCTCAGATTGTTCTTTGGACATTTACAGCTTTTGTTTGGACTTTTCAGAAATATTTTATTTAAAAACTTAACCCTGATCTGTGGATCATTAAAGCAAAAAACTAATAAATAAATCACAGCTAACTCAAGCCAAGCCAACATTTAGTCTACACAACATGCAACTCAGCAAGGAGCCAATATCTTGAAGGACTTTATTGCTAGAACCCCGTCTAAAAGGCACATAACTCCTTCCCATTTCTTGAGCTGCAGCTTTGAGAAAGACCAAGTTAACAGTGCTTGACGGAGATTAATTTGTATTGTTGTACCAACGAGGTGATTCCCTAACAGCTATAAGCTGAAAACTTGGCATAGCGCAGCATGGTGTGCAGTTTGTACTTTTAAATAGAAGCAATGAAAATGTACAAGTGGAGGACAATGAAGAAGTGACGGGCATTTGAAAGATGAAAAACTACAACAGATGAGCAGGACCTGAACTGAAGTCATGAGCGAAGGGAGAAAAAAAAACCCAGAGGGATGCATTGGCGACCCTTCAGCTGATCCATTTAGTGATTACTTGTGCCTCATCGGAAACAGTGTCTACGGGAGTTTGGCTTTCTTAAGTAAGGAAGACTGGAAGAAAAGGCTTAAGTTTGCCATATTACACCAAAAACAAGCAGTATCCGATCGAAAAACAGTATCCGATCTGATGAAGTGATAAAAAGGCAGCAAAGTCCAAAGAGTAGTCTTGAAATGTCCTTTAAAAAGCCTGAAAAACTATCAATCTTGTTTAAACTGCACAAACGATTTTTCCATTCATGTCTGATCATGTTTCAGTAAACTTCTCCAGCTATGTTCTGGGAATATATAGACTGAATTGAATAGACTGATTTCATAACTATTGCACAGTGCTGTTAACAAGACTAACATGCCTTATTGCTTCATCAGACCCCTTCTCCCAATTCAGAGAGCACATCTGAGCCAGAAGCCGCTGCAGCTCCAGTCCTCTCACAGCCGCTTCCACCCACCACTTTTCTCAGCCCGTATCACAACGCTGCCCCCTGCCTGCCGCCCTACACTGCCTACGACCTGCAGGTACTGAAAACTCTTTATGGGCCCCGTTGCTCTGGATCCATTGTTGCACTCTAAACTGATATTCAACATTCAAGTTTTTTTCTGGGAGATGAGGTGGTATCACTCCAGCTTGACATTTTAAAGGAATATTTTCCAACTAGGCAGGTGTAAGTGTGCTACAGGATGGGAAAACATTCCTATGGAAGTCTTTTGCTTCAGTGAAATCTATATTACTCAGACAAAAGTAAATAATACATTTGCGACGCAGGAATTGTAGTTGCAGATTTGTTGCAGTAAGCTGGTCTATGTGGGACTGATAATTGACAGATTCCAAGCAGAAAACAAAATGAATTGTGATAAAAAAGTTACATGAGCCAACAGTTTGGTTGCCTTTTGTGTCAGGTTCTGAACGTATGGACACAAATGCAGACAACAGACACAGGAGTTAAGCAATAATCGGAGCGTTTATTCCATTGGAGGTGAGCAGAGGGTAGTCAAAAAATCCAGGCAAGGGACCAGAGGAGCAATCCACCATGGGCTAGTGATGTTACGCTCGAGTCTGTGTGCTCGAGTATGTCTCGAGCAAATGACAC
>JAVQJG010050598.1:0-23087 GCA_036024015.1 Craterocephalus amniculus | reverse complement strand
CAAGCATATTTTTGTACATCCAGTTCCTCAGTCAAAATAACATCTGACTCGTTGACAAGAGGGGCAGAGGGAAAAAGAGAATATGTAGGCATTCACACTGTATGATACCACTAGGAATGCAAAGTCTGCATTAAAACAGCACCACTGACTGTAGAACAGCATTCACTGCACTGATCTTCACAATCTGTATGAATTGTCAGTTCACATCAAATACGCCTTTAAGAGACGGCCGACCTTACCACGCATGCGCATGGCTGTCTTCTTCTGTCACGTGAACTCGCTACTACATCTGCTAGCATCGCGTCAGCTCGGTGAGTCCATACTAGAGTTTTGTTGTAGTTTTATGTCCTATTCAGAGACAGTATTCGGATAGAGGCCCCTATTTGTAAAACTCCAAGTTTTGTAGATGTTGTGTGTGGAAATTTGGTCTCTAGGAGGTTCAGAAAGCTCTGATCTTTAGGACGGGTTTGTCTGCATATTTAACTGGAACCAGACAAGCAAGACTTTCCTGTGCAGATGTTATACGATGTTTACATGTAGTTGTGGGAGTCCAGTCAAACAATGAACCACATATTTTTTATTTGAAGATTTTCTAAGCTGCTTTAACTTAAAGAAACAACGTTCACACAAGCAAGGTAAAAAAAAACAGCAACCGCAGAGTAAGAAATCACCTTTATGCTGAAATATTCATTGAGCTTACACAAACAAATGATTGTATCACACATGCTCAGCCGATTTGGAAATCTTCATTTTATCCTAACATTTAGGGATTATTAAACCTAATACTGAATCTTGACACTGAAAAGGACAAATGCCATGTAATTATCTACTGTAATGGCAAGTTCTGATGTTTGTTAGAAATGCCAAAGATGCCAAATACAAAAAGTCCTTTAGTTTGGACCATTTCTGCATCACTTTTTCCCCCCATTTTATCACCAACATTTTTCTGTTAAATATTTAAAATGAATTAATTCATACTGGGACCAATAAGCAGTGTCTGGGCAGCCCCATTGCATTTTCATTTTCTTAAAATATCAAATTTATTAATATGGTCAAAAATGATATCAGTTATCATTGTAAATCTCAGTATCGTTACATTTTCAATATATCACCCACCCCTACCAACATTTAAAAAAGTGATTTATTACAGTGGGGAGGAAAAAAATACAGGACATTGCAGCTCTTTTGCACTCATCGAACAAATCTTTGTAGCGGTTGAGTGATTATGTTGGAGCAATAAAATACCAGTTGATGTATTTTAACAGACCCAAACCTTTTTAGGGCCAAATTATTGTCATGCAGTTGAATTTAAATCTATTTTACCTCACTTGAAATTGCACAGCTGGTGAGCAGATCTTTTTTAATACAACATAAAGATGTGAGTTTCATGCGCAGCAGCGGTGTAATCCCTGACAAACAACTGACGGATGTCCTGTCATTGGCTGTAAGCTGTACAGTGCATTGCCATTTATCACTGCAGACTAACCGCGACGTGACCCAGAAATACTTCCTCCCACTCTGCTAATTTCATTCTGTCTGCCAGTTAGAAATTGCTCTGCGAGCACAAGGACAGGAAAAATCATGTTAGCACTGTATAACAGCATTTTCTGGCGCTTGGTGAAAGGTCACCAAATATTGACCCATATTCTATAGGGCAGAATGTTTTAAAGATCTAAGGAAATTTAAGATAGTATCATCTTTGCCCATGTTGAATTAACATTCTTCATTTGAGCTTTTTAGAGATTACTGCAGGTGGAAATGAGCAGTTTTTTGCTAGAACCTGGCACCTGCATCTCTCTTTTTTGTTTTGTCAAATAAGGTTAATGAAGTGTGCATTGTCCCTGTTAAAATAAATAAACCATAAACCATTTCGTAGTTGTAACTAGGGATGGGCATTCGATTAAATTGTCTTAATCGATTATCAGGAAAATTAACGTTTGATTATCGATTAATCATTAATATTTCTAGATTAATCGATTGTCAATCAATTATGCCCATTCCCAGTTGTAACCCACAATGAACCTCTGTTTAAGTCCTAAAACCTTTTTTCTTTTATGATGCTGTGTAAATATGTTGAAACACTCAACTTTTCGGTGGATTGCATTAAAGTGGAGGCTAATTGCTGCATCTCTTCATGTTGTATCCCTCAGCAGGTGAGGAGGATGAGCTCTGGCAATGGCACCAGGAGGAAAATCAGCAAGCAGCAGCACTTTAACAGCGTGGCGGTGTCCGACCCCGACATATTGGCAGAGATACAGGCTCTTTTCATTAAAGTTAAACCCTATGTGAAGCCGTCCAGCTGGGCGTGGAGCATCCCCGATCCAAATGTTGCTCTCAGACACCCGGCGGAGGAGCACCGACGTCTGCAGGAGCTTAAGGCCTCTCTGAACGCCGTGAAGAACCAGCTGAGTGACAAGAACGTGCAGGTGTGGCACCAACACACCAACTCCACCAACCGGGCCGGGAAGGTGATCGCCGCCGTGCGCTCCGCGGCCAACGCTGAGATCTGCACGCAGGCCTGGTGCAAGTTCTACGAGATCCTGGGAAGCTTTCACCTTCTTCCCGAGGAGGCTCTTCAGAACGGAGAGCTGAACACCGTCCACCTGTGCGAGGCTCCAGGTGCCTTTATAGCCGCTCTGAACCACTACATGAAAACCAGTGAGTCCACACGATACTGCGACTGGTGCTGGGCTGCCAACACTCTCAATCCGTACCACGAGGCGAACGGAGGCGGCACCACCATCGCAGATGACCGCTTAATCGCCAACACGCTGCCGTGGTGGTTCTTTGGCTCGGACAACACAGGAAACATCATGATTCAGAAGCACCTGCTGGACATGCAGGCGTTCGTGTCCAACATGCGGCGAGTTGATGTGGTGACGGCGGACGGGAGTTTTGACTGCCAGGAGAATCCTGATGAGCAGGAGGCGCTGGTGGCGTCGCTTCACTACTGCGAGGTGACGGCGGCGCTGCTGCTCCTGAGCCCCGGCGGCTCCTTCGTGCTGAAGATGTTCACCCTGTATGAGCACTCCTCCGTCTGCTTACTCTACCTGCTGAACTGCTGCTTCCACTCCGTCAGCGTCTTCAAACCCGCAACCAGCAAAGCGGGAAACTCTGAGGTTTACGTCGTGTGTCTGAACTACGACTGTAAGGAAGCTGTCAGGCCGCTGCTTTCAAAACTTGTTCGCAATTACGGCCCACATCTGGCCGACCGAGAAGCTCTTTTCCCCAGGTCTCTCATCCCAGAGTCCTTTTTGAAGCAGCATGAAGAGGTGTGCTTGTACTTCCACGCGCTGCAGGTAGAGACGATCTCAGAAAACCTGCGACTGTTTGATGAGATAAGCTCAGAGCAGAGACAGCGGCTGGAAAAGATCAGAGACTGTGTGGCCCAACAGTACCTGCAGCGCTTCCAGGTAGGATGACTTCCGCCTGATGAGAAAAAATCTGAGTCAGTAAAAAATATCATAGCTGTTCTGGAGCTTTTTTTAAATCAAAAATTGATGCTTTTGTCACTACATGGAAATTTAAGGTATTTTATTTGGTCAGATTCCCATTATTTCAGTTCTTTCCACCAGAGAAATGAGCAGAAGAGGTGAGGATGAAGAGAGAGGAGGTCAGGTGACAAAATAAGATTCTCTGAGGCCCTTCGTTCTAAGTCGAAATCAATTAGATCCCTCATGATGCACAGCTGTATCGGCTTCCTTTTCTGCATGCTGTGGCTGTATTTAAATATATCTGTCAGATGAGCATTTTACTGTTTCATCAACTACATGTTTACTTTATACTTTACTTTAATGTGGTTTACATTGTAGGATTTAACGTACCATGCCTCCCTCAGGGATTGCAGGTGCTGAAAAAAAAAGATAAAAGATATTCAGAGGAGTATAAGGCCATTGAGAGGAAAAAGTAAAATTATGATTTTTATTGTTAGAGTTTTATTTTCATTTTATTTATTCCTGAAAAAATACTTTCCCATGACATTTGTGGTTGAAACATTTTTTCATTTTGTTGGAATAACTCAGTTGCATGAAGGGGGTCCTCAGTGAAAACAGGTTGGTAATTAAGGTATAGTCCCTTTAACATACTAAACTTTTACATTCAAACATAACTGACAGTTAAATGAACCTAAAATCTGAATCATCTATAAAAACCTGTAATTCTTTATCTGCTGGCTGCAATGGCTTTCCTGGTTACTGACCTCTCTCAAAGCAATAGAAATGTGTTTAGTTTTAAATCAGTTTAAATTGAAATGATATTTATTTTATATCTTGATCTGTGTTTTGTGCTTTTTAAAAGATAAAAACATCACCACTTGCGGCAGGGTCTCCCTGCAGCTCAGACCAATGTGCCCTGCTGTCGGAAAATGAACTCGGAGTGTTTGTTTTTCTCCGCAGGTGAGCTTTCTTCCACGTAGCCAATGGATTTCCCGAAACACGGTGAGTCCTGCCTGCTGCAGCGTGTCGGCGGGTCGACCTCTGGGACAGAAGAAACAAACAGGCTCCTTCAATGAGCGGAGGGAAATGCAGGCCCTGAGCTGGAAGGAGCGCGTGGAGAGAAGTTGCCATGCCGCCAGCATGCAGAGACACTCCACCGATGGCGGGGAGATGGGCAGCTTCCTGGAAGGACCCCTGGCCAGCTGTCGTGTAGACAAATGGTATGTGATCGTTGGCGCGGCGCTGCCTGCAGTCAGGAACTCTCCTTTCTGTGACGGGGGTCTGTTGAACCACTTGAACGAAGCCCAGAGGGAAGCAGCTGTAGACTGGACCCGGGCATCCCCCTGTGAGTCCTGCCATCCGGTTTGCACAACCACCATTTTGTCTGACATTGCAGGACTTTGCGACCTCAAAGCCAGCTCTGCGGGAAGCAACAAAAAGAGACGATGTGTGGTGTTTGGCAGCCGCTCAGCGTGGGGAAGCCACATCGGGGACTTAGACTTAACGTTCTGTGCAGAGCCTGCTTTTCCGCAGAGAGGCTGCGTGTCGCTGCACGACGGGGAGCCGCTGTATCAGCAGCAGCTCCTGGGATGCATCGTGTTTTCCCTGCAGACCCTGAGCTGTGGAGATGCCCTGCTGCTGCCTGTGTTCTCCGCCCTCACCCGTGTCACTGCAGCTGTCGTGCTCTGCTTGCACGCATGTTTTCGCTCGGTCTCGTTTAGGTGTCCCTCCCCCTCCGGCGCGGTCGGAGCAGTGCTGCTGTGTGTCGGTTTCTGCCCGGAAGCCGCCGCCCAAATGCTGCCTTTTCTGACTGATGTGCAGAACAGCATGAGCCGGTTGCTGAGCGGAGACGAGGGTAGGGATGAAAACCAGCACGGTGCAGTTGACAGACAGGTCCTGCAGTTTGTTCCCATGGAGGAGCTCCTCACTGGAGGACTGACGGAGTTCCTGTGGACCATGAATTCTGAAATCGTCCAACACAAGCTGCATCTGCTCATGCAGTCTTAGTGCAGCTTAATGTGCTGTCACTCTGTTTCTGCTACTGTCTCATCATGTTGCCAACTGTTATTTACTGTTGAAGCAGAAGCTTGCTCAGACCTCCAGCAGTCAGACCTTAATTCATTTCCTTATGCTAGAATCAAGAGATCCCATCTGACAATACTCCCCCCTGACGCTGAATGAAAGTCCCCGGGCCGATTTAAGTGGAACAACCCATAGAAAAGCAAGAAAGATCTTTTTCCCTGTGCATTCCTCTTTCATGACACTACATACCTACATTACCCACAAGCATTACCCTGCAGCCTAAACCAATGCAGACTTTCAGAAGATATTTATGAGATTTAGGTTATTAACTCTGCAGCCGCTGCATGCAGCCGGCAGTGCAGTTTGAATTATTAAATGTATATTAGTAAGAAAGACAGGAAAGAGAACAAAATGTATGAGTGCTGAATATACGCAGGTGAGCCCAAAACTGTTAATAATTATGTCTAGTGAATTTTTATTTGACCAAAAGGCTCCCTCCTCTCCAAGCTATGAAACATAATTAGTAGTTTCTTATTCCTTGCCAAAGCCATTAAAGCTTGTTTAATGGTTTAACTTCATATTGATGTAGTCAGAGAAGCCTTAAAGGATAAGTTCGTTTTTTTTCAACCTGGACTTATTTTCTAGCATGAAATATAATCATTTACTCACACAGACAGTTTTGGTGTAACTTGAACTCCTTCGGGAGATATTTAGATCCACTCATGATCAGTGTACATCCAATATAATGGAGTGAACGGGGCAGGTTCACACAGGCTCTAAATATGTCAATTTCTGCCACAAAACTCCTTAATTTCATCAATGTGTTGTTCTGAATCGCTGGTCCGATCCCTCTGTGAGCTCAAACAAAACATTGGTGAAATGAAGGAGTTTTGTGGCAGAAATTGACATATTTAGAGACTGCGCGAGCTGGCCTTGTTGACTCCCATTCTATTGGATGTACACTGTTCATGAGTGGATCTAATGATCTCCCGAAGGAGTTTAAGTTACACCAAAACTGTCTGGGTGAGTAAATAATCGTATTTCATGCTAGAAAATAGATCCATGTTGAAAAACAAAGAACCCCTCCTTTTGACCTGCACTGTTAGCATTGATCCTTTTTCAGTGTGTGCCTGCATCAATTTACAGTTTAGACTGGTGAATCCTGAGGTAGCAGCAGGTTTTATATCTTTCAGAATTTCCCCAATGAAAACAAAAGTTTCAAATTTAACTCTGACAATGTTGAACAAATTTCAGTTTTACTTAAACCTGTTCAACATAGAGAAAAGGGAAGGTGTCACCATGCATGGACTGTCTTTTAAAATGAGGCAGTCAGAATACGGTCAGTGATATGCACACACCTGACCAGATTACAGCATGTTACCGATAACAAATGTAAAACGTTAAGTTTATTAGATAAATGCATACCAAGTGGACCCATCATATGCACTTCTTAGAAGGTGTACATCACACTCACAGCACAATCAGAAAAGAGCACAGCTGTGTAACCTAAATAAGTTATTTTTTGTTTTTTAAAGAATTATTTTAAAAGGTTTTGATTAATATTTAACATTAAATTTTTGTTAAAAGTTTAACCTCATATGTTTTTGTTGTTTTAAAACGGGGAAAAAAAACCTTTTTGTTAAAAAAAAAATCACTAAATCCAAATAACGGCCCACATATGAGAGAGTTTGCGTTCAACTGTGTAGAATTTCATTTAGAAACAGGGAGGGCAGTGAGTTTATCATCTTTTATTTACTGTTCACACTGAAAGGGTCATTTTAAAACTTCTATATTCATTTGAAGTGCTTGTGTAAAAATTTGTTTTGAATGAGTCATTCAAAACAAGAGTTGAAAAATAGTCATCAAATGTCCTAAACTGACTAATGATGACTTGATTGAAGACGTACACTCAGTGATCAGTCTGAGTAGCAGCTTTAATATTAAACAAATTCTTCCATTTTATTGGGTCACTTCGTTTTATACACAGCTACTGATGACCTGCAGGCGGTAACAAAACTGATGATACAAAGTTATAATGTATGAAAATGCAAATTACTCTCAGCACTTGATCAGCAGATCTCATCCGTGACTGAAGTCTCTGAGGATTGTGAGGAGGCCGAATAATCAGTAATCCGACCCTCAGCACCAGACGGTCACAGATGATTGGAGTCGACTCTGACATCACACATAGCCTGAAGTTTACCCTCAAGTGCCTGTTTTCTTGTAACAACATATTATTTCATGCAGTGATGGTGGGAATTTGTACAGCATCATGGATCCTGAAGCGAAATTACTGTTAAATCAATTCATTTCCTTTGTGCCCAGGGAGGAGAAACTTTGTTGCTTCACATCAAATAAGAGACTGAGTGTACTAAAATGTTTAATGTGTTATGAGAAACTGTACAATCAGAGGGCCTTTAGGGGGGGGGGGCGTGTTTGTTAAATGCTGTCTTTTCTCTTTGATTCTTTTTTCCTTTATATCCTGGTTTTCAATGTCAGTATAATTTATTTTCTTATAGATAATAAAGCAGTGTGCACTGGTGTGAAGTTTGATTCTTTCTAAGTGTATAAGATAAGGATTAAGAGTAATAAAATACATATTGCCAAGAATTGCAGATTTTGACTGATACCTTATTATTGCCTCCAGTTAGTGCTGTTGCATCTGCTAGAGCTGTGCATCAAATGCTCTTACATTCTATGGGAAGAAGCTGTTTCTGCATCTGTTGGTTCTGATATGTCTGTCAGGGCAGTATAGGTGGTAGTTGAGATGGAA
Organism: Craterocephalus amniculus; assembly: GCA_036024015.1. Lineage (NCBI taxonomy): Eukaryota > Metazoa > Chordata > Actinopteri > Atheriniformes > Atherinidae > Craterocephalus > Craterocephalus amniculus. The sequence goes on along the minus strand of JAVQJG010050598.1, from coordinate 14,858 downwards.
GTGTTCTCTATGAAATATGTTAAAAAATTCACAGTTTGAAAGAAATAGTTGTATTTTTAAAGCAACAAAGTTATTTTCAAACAGCAGTCAAAAAATCTCTCCTAATGTTCTGTTTGTAGCCTGTAGTTTGAAAGTGGGTAAGACAGTAATTGCGTTATGCATATTCTCATGATTGTTACCCTATTTGTCCAAGTTCTGCAACACCAATGTTAACACAATCAATTCAGGTCAGACTGACTCAGGCAAATTTTAATATGTGTGGGTTTTTTCCACCCTCAATCTGATCTGAGACACCAAAGGTGGATCCGTTAATGATGTGGCTTTAAAATGGAAAAGTGGCACAGCTGAGCTGTCTGGGTGAGAGACAGAGATTTAGAGCTATTGCAGCATGAATGTAATCTGTTTTAGTCTCATATTTTTCTGGATTGCCCAAATGAATGCACATAAAACCAACAAAATCATTGTGTGTTTTTAGTTTTGTCCAATCTGTGTGTCAAGCGATCAGATGGCAAATTAACATGAACTCTGCGTGAACTCAGAAATGAGTTGATGAATTGCAAACACGGAGACGTCGCCCAATGATCTTGTCACTTTGAGACTAAATGGACATTTCAATATCTTAACAGACCGATATACAGAGGAACAAAAAGCAGTAGAATATGGTTTTACACTTTGACCACAGCTATATTAGAAACAGGCTACACTGAAATTAGGTGAGTCTATATTTAAGCATATGATCTAACACACATAAAATGATCATATTTAAATCAGTGTGTGAAGTTCAGCAAGTTGCTGAAAAGCAGTGAAGTCTTGTTGGTTTTGCTAACTGAGTCGCTGATGTGACTTTGTTGATTAACATTGAATCTGAGGGCCTTTTTGTGGTCATGCCATTATATTAAGATCACAAGTTGATTGTTATTTATAAAGAAGGAAATTTGTCACAATCGCAAACTTATTTCGAAGACATTGATAATCAGTGCCTCATTGATTTGATCATCATGCTTGATTTCAGCTTTTAAGACCACTGTCATGCCCGTTGGGGAGCTACAGTTAGGTCATCAAAGCAGACAATACTTAATTAGATGCAGCCTATCGGTTCCCACTGATGCTTCACCCAGCAGCCACATCAAACTCACATCAGTTCAGTTGTGAACAATATCTGATATTTCCAGCTGAAATCAGATGCTGCCGTCCATGTATGCTGATAACCTCACGAGGAAACCCTTGTGTTTTTATCACAACAAACGCAGGTTTGTTATATCAAGATCAAGAAAATGAGGCTGTGATTTTAAGATAATGGCTTTAAAAATGATGTCAAGTGCAGATGTTTTCAGATGCCATAGATAATGATAAAGCTGGATTTTACTACAGACAAGCTATATCAGAATCAGATGGTGAATGAACATTATTCAGTGCAAGGTGTTCAGGATATCTTTTTAAGATCAAACTCAAAGTCTGAGGGAGAATAAGTAAAAACGCCTCCACTGTTTCACAGAGTTTCATGGTTTGTGCTTTTTTCCAGCAAAGGTCAGATGAAAACTGAACCACATTTGAATGGGTTTGCCCTCAGTGTCAGTGTGTTACTGTACTTCATATTTTGTTGTTATTGTTATGGATACTGATTTCAAACTGGATTGTCAAATTGGTACATTGATGAAGTCCAGCTTTTCTTATAATTTGTATGGCACCGGGGGGAAAGTAAGACCTATCCTCTCAAGACAAGACAGCACTTTGAAGCAGTAATCCGAGCCTTCACTGCATCACAGCTGGGTTTCTGTAATGCGCTTCATTTTGGAGGCAGCCAGGCTTCCCTCCAACATTTCCAGCTGATTCAAAATGCCGCTGAACATCTTTTTACAGGAACACAACACATTCTAACCTCGCTCCGCTGGCTGCCTGTGTGTTTTACATTTAATTTTTAAATCATTTATTTGGTTTTAAATCCTTAAATGGAAATGTATTGTTTTACTTCTCTGAGCTGCTTCATCCTACTCTCCAGTCGGCACGTTTTCGACCCAGTATGACATTTATTCTGTTTGACTGTTTCAGAGTAAAACAAACAGATTAAAACTTTAGTTTTAAGTTGTTTTTACATATACTGATCTTTTCTCTGTTTACGGTTCTATTTATCCCTGATGTACAGCACTTTGTCTCAGATGTGCATATGGTATGCTATGCTATGCTGTTTCTACTCTAGTGAACAGTCAAAGACTGCCAGATTTTTTAGGTTTAATGTGTTACTATATAAGAGCTTTTTCCACATTTATAGTCTTAAAATAAAATATTAAGAGTTGATATCAAAATAGATACATGGTACGATATGTAAAGATTGAAGGGGAAAGCATTTTTAGAATTACATACTTGATTCAATGCCATCCTGATGTGCTGCACTTCTCTTTTACCCGAGCTTACCACTGTTGCATCGATTATCCCACAGAGTTTAGCTTTGAGGTCAAAGACTGCTGTCGCCAATTCAATAAGGGCCGAGCAGCACAGCTCTGTGGGAACTTTGCAAAATGCTGCAGCAGTGAGAGGCACGTCCCTGCTATTACTTCAGAGATAGACACCAGCTGTCTGAAATCTGCTACTGTACTAACCTGCAAATTAAGGAGGAGCAAAATCCATTTTTTTATTCATTCAGAACACAAAAGACATGAAGATTTCAATCAAGTGACACACACACAGACACTGTAATATGAATAACAGCCATTTTCATTCAGGCGTCCTGCTGATGCTCTTATCAGAAACAATTAAACATATAAAAGGGACGTCGCCAAAAATTGCCATTTAATTAATTAGCTCCGACTGCTAGAAGCCTGCATTACAAGTAATCTTTCAGTGAGACAGCAGCTAAGGGGGACAGCATATTAATGAGGGCTGGAAATGATTTTTCAAAGGCTGAGATAATCTAATGCAGATAATAATAGATGATTTCAGCTCATGCTAGTGGCGTCATAGACATAATGTCAGTCTGTCTATGGCTCGATCTGTTAGAGGGGTCAAATGAAATGTTGTCCAGACATTTAGGGTATCAGAACCATAATGACTTTTGAGGAATCCTGGCATTTAAGTTGGAGCCACCAGGGCGCTGTTTCACATTTTCAAAGGAAGACTCATTCAAAGTCTGTAAAGTCTGTGGTCTGTAGTCTCAGCCATTAGCAACAAACTTAGCAACAGTGTATCAGTTTTCCCTTCAGTGTGAGACTTGAAATATTGTAAAAATGTACATATTTACTAACTGTGACAGCCTGATATTATTTTGCCTGACCATGATGTAAACTATCCACAACCCAATATAATATAATATAATATTATATAATATAACATAATATAATATATCATATAATAAAATAATAATTCTTGAGGCACATCAATCTTAAATACAGAAGAGCTAATCTGTTGATCAGGGGTGTAAATAATTAGTTTTATCATGATGTGGTATTATTTCAGGTCAGTGGTGAGCGATTTGATGTTTGCCAATATCTTAAATTTTGTCGAGGTATGATTTAGATTTGATTAAATTCAGTTAAATTCCGTTCAACAAGAGATAATATCACATGTTTATTTGGCACAGTTGCTTCCATTCATTGCAAAAACCTAATAAAACATGAAAATACTATTGTATTCCTGAGTTTAATCTGTCATTTAAATAAAAAAACAGTATTTAATCTTTTTTATTAACAAACAGACTTGAATCACATTCTGTAACCACAAACCTTCCCATTATGTTAAAGAACAGGAAGAATAAATTACCATTTTTTTTACATTAAATCAGGATATAGTGTGAACCATACTCCTGAAGAGTCTCCCACAAAGTACTTTCAAGATCCAGTTATGATAACTGAAGTAGCACAGTCTATCATAGTTACGGACCACATATTGTGATTTTGCCATTTTCTTTATCAAACTAAAGTAAGAAATTTTGTTCTGGGAACAAAGCAAATTGAAATAACCCCATATGTTATTTTTTACTATCTTACAAATGACTACTGTACTAATGTTTAATATTTCAAATTTGAAACTATACCATTGGACTTCAGATCACTGAATTGATGTAGATCAATGTACTACACTCCTACTCTTGATATATCTGAAATCTATCACCCCTTCTTGTCATGCCCTCCCATATACTAAACATGTGTTCCAGTGATTAGCACTGTTCTTTTTATTCTTTTCATTCAATTTCTTCTTTCATATTCATTTAAAGATACATGTGTTTACCTTCATTATACCTTTTTTTGTCTAACTGTGTCTTAAGCCAAACGCTGCTGAAGAAAATTTTATTGTGTAGCATAATGATGATAAATGATTCTTGATATGTCTGCAAGTAGTCTTCTTTGGTCTCCCTATATTCCCAAGGGCTAGTTTACGCAGAGTGCTGCTGCAGGATTTAAGATGGAATTTGTGTGATTTTCAAAGGATTTATTTTCTTTTCCTGCAGTTGATGGATTTAGTCACTTGGCCAGCAGGTTAAGATATAATCTCAGAGACAAGTGTATCATACTCAAAAGTTTCCCTTAAGAACACTAGTGCTACACAAAATGAAAATATCTATTACATAAAAGAAAATGGATGGATGGATAACAGGAGAATTGATGAAGCTTCTGTGTATTCTATTTTAAAATAATACTTTTTAAAACGCAGTGTATGCCACTGCATTTCCATTAACTATATGGGTCATTTATTTATCTTAATCCTACTCCAACAGACACAGCTTTAATACCCCGTACTTAGAGAGTAATAATCTACATCAGATCTAACACTTTAACACATACGTATGAAGGCAATGTCCCAAAACTCCTTTAAACTAGAAGTCAATAAATAAACAGTCTCATTCAACACGCCTCAGCACTGAAAGGTGCAGATTTAAAGCTAAGCGAATCAAGTGACACAGAAAAAGAAATATGAATACAATTCTTATCAGTAAAAATATTCAATGTTGTTTGTCTGATTAAAAAAACAACAACAAATCATTTCAAGGACAGAGAAACCTTCAGTATAGACTATATATTTCCCTACATAGTTACCTTAGACATGCCATCTCCTCAAAATGATCACACCCTATCAGAATAACCAAGATATGCCTCAGTTTTCTGTTATCTTTGGTCTCAATAGACAGAACCCTACTTATTCCGTAAATGGAAACTACACAGATAAATAAACAATTCCTGAATGATGCAATGGTGCCCCCTGGCTGAGCTGGGCAACAACTAATAAGGCCTTACACACACAGTATTGGACTATTATTACTGCAGCAAACAGCATCAGATATACTTAAATATATAGACTATATAGACTTATCTTTTTAAATACATACTTTACAGTTGTTTTTCCTTCATTTTGAACTTTGGCACTTTTACATTATGTAATGATTAAAATATTCAAGTTCAATTTATTAAAGACATGAAAATATTACAGTCGGACATCATACACAGATTTTCTTTATAAGCTGCATATGATGAATTTTTCAGTGGCAGCAGCTGCAGCGATTACGGGTAACAAAAGTCAGAATTTGTGGAAAATCTCCATTATAGCAATGGTGGTGCTCTGCCCGAAAATGAAGGCTCCAACTATGATTGTTATCACTCCCCAAATGGTTAAAATGAGCCTGCAATGAAAAACAAAACCATGGCATCAGGAACAAGAAAAATCACAAAATGGCTTTCAGTGGTAAGAGTTAAAAGACAAGGTTTCTGTCAAGCAGTAGCTAATTTGTGATCTTTTATGAGTCATTCTTTAGACCCTTGGAAGTGCCTGTTACATCCTCTTGTCAGCAAAGTGTTAGAAATATTTATCAGATATTTGTCCCTATTTTAACTCAACATTGTCACACAGTCACAGCAGATTGGCAAACAGCCTCACCCCTATGAGTTTACCATTCTACCACGTCTCAAAGGGACTTCACTGGATTCTATTTTGATGACTGAAGTGACAATTTAAGTCCAAAGATTTCATGTTCCTTCAAGGAGGCATGCAGCTTGTCTGAGCTGTTTCATATAGTTGTGCAGAAACATGAACAGATGGCTTCATTCTGGGATTATAAAGGGACACAAAGTCTGCAACAACTCTCAAGTGTGGGGCTTCATTCAGATGGCACACCCTTTTTTCCTGTTTAAAGCATCAAACCCATCAGGTTCCAGCCATGACATTTGCTTTAATGTTCAGTTTAATAAAGTGGCCTGTGAGACAATGATCCGCAGAAAGTTGACGGTAAAAAACAAAAAGTGCTGAATGTTCAGTTTGACTGCTAAATGCTGATCAGAACTGGTTGCAATGAACATTTAATTTAATTCATGAAAAATATACTGAACCTGGACATTTCTGTTTTCCCATAGTTATTTCTAGGAAATCAATGCCCCAAACCATCTAAGTAGCAACCACATGACCGTTTCCATGGACACAGCTTAGATATGTGCACTCACCTGACTCTGTGAGATACATCTTCTGTTTGCATTGTGAACACTAAACACAGACCTGCAACCCACACAAAATAAAGTGTCAAATAATTAGTCATCAAATAAACTAGTGAATTATCTGGATAATAATTTAATTTTAAGAGCTCTTTTAAGTGAACATGCTGAAAATTACAAAAAAAACAACAGTGGCCACTTCGTTCTGTATGTTGACATTCTGCACAGCACATGATAATCCAGTGAACAGGAAAACAACTGGATTGAACTTAATTATATGTTAAGCGGAAATAAAGTAAAAGCTAGAGATAACATATCACAGTAATGAGAACTGTCTCTCTGGTGAGCGTTGTTATAAAAATTTGGCTTTTTTCTATTTGCAGATGACTGAATATTTAGACCACACTTCGCTAGGTTCTGCAGAAAGAAAGTCAAATGCATGAGGAAGAAAAAAGTGTGTGCGGCCTTTTCTGTTGGAGTTTATCTTCCTCTTATACCACGTTAAATAGCAAATGTGAAAACTTAAACACAGACATTTTATACCACTGATACGGGGGCATCTTTAGGGTAGTATGCACACACAGTTAGGCAGTAAGAGGAGTCCTATATGCAGCTGCTTATTTTACATTTACACATGTAACTGCTCCCATCACGGTGTCCTGGAAGCCTCTCGTTGGATATATACACACCCCTAATTTGTGGCATTTACTCTATTCATTACGATAGTTGGAAATTACATTTTTCTAACTGACTTCAGGATTGGATTAATTTCACACTTATCCATATCAATTTTCATTAAAAACTGAAACTGAGCAAATTATGAGAATGGTTAAGCTTTTTTATGTTAGTTGAGGTTGCAATTGCATTTTATCTGGTGGCAAGAAGGCAAAGTTCCCCAGTCTTTTACAAGAAATCAGCACTGGAATACCAGTTGCTGTCACTGAGAAAGATTAAATTACCAGGAAAAATAAAGATGAAGAAGGCACTGATTCCCCCAATGACACTGATAACGTCAGCCATGTCCGGGACAAACATGGCGATGAGGAGAGTGAAAGTTATCCACGCCACAGTTAAAATAACTCGGCAGCGACTCTCAAATGAATGAGTGACCATCCCTCTGCGACGTCTTTGAACCCGCAGCATCAGGTTCAGGACGACAGATCTGTTTTGCACACAGAGACACAACAGGGCACAAACCAAATATATCAAGTTACCCTGTCTGAAATAAAATAACTTTACTGTGGTGTGAAATACCTTCCCAGAAGAAGAATAATGGGATAGATGGTGATAATTGATATTCCAAAAAGAAGTCTGGAAATGATCATGACCACATCATTTCCTGGGTATGACATCAGAATATCTGAGGCGACAGCTCGGCCAAATGTCATGAAACCATAAACACCTGGCAAAGGAGACAGTGGGCATGATTGTTGAGCACATGCAACAAGAATTACGTTACAGAGGGGAACTCACCGGTGAGAGTGTAGATAAGCAGACAGAAAAACATGGAGAGCACAGAGATGACCACCCAGTGAGAGAGCTTCTGGTTCTCCATGCTGCTATAGATCGCTATGCAGGCCTCATGACACTGCAAACACACACAACGATGGGAACTCTTCTGAAGGGATTTTATTTTCCTTTTACTTCTTATTTCCTTATAAATATTCCTGTGTGCACTGTTTGTCAGAATAACTGTCAACCTTGAGTATAAAGCACATCTTTAATATCTTCATTAGTAAATGCAAATCCACCAATTTTGAAAGATGCAAATATTTAAATAAAAAGGTTAAGAGTTATTGAATAGAAAAGAGGATTTAAAACAGTTATAGATGCTAATAATATCTTGAAGCATTTGGAAACAGTGACATCTACTGAACATTTTGCATCTGTTTGCAGTGTCTGACTCTTTCAACAAATTCAGGGTAACTGAAATGTGAGTAAATCTTCCTATTACAGACGAGATATTTTTCTTTAGTCCACCTGAGCCTTCAAAGACTATTCTTATTTAGTTTCCTCTTACAGCCATTTCATGGAAAAAGCTTGACATTTTTACAAATGTGAAACTTCTTGTTAAGATTTAAAATGTTAAAAAGAGGTTTTTAAGGGTCTGTGGCAGATGCCATGTAGCTTTTGGACAAGTTCTGTTTGTCATGATAACCTTTAGGTGTGAGAATTTCTAAATCGGTTGCACGTCATTTTTAAATGACATGGTTTTGTCAAGGATTGACCTTTGCAGTGACTCCACATAATGTTCTTTTGACATTTAAGGAGACCATAGTCCTCCTTCTCTAGGAATATCTGTAGAGTTTACATATATCCCTGATTTCCAGAAATATTAAAAGGTAATTGGGGGGTTTTAGCAACAGTTTGTTTGATTGCATTTAGAGTTTGTGTAAAACATGGACAGAAGTCTTTCTTTAAAGAAAATCTGCACCGATGAAAACTGCAATTATCATAGTTTATTGATAAAAACTATTGCTTTTTACTTTTAAAAAAATTAAAAAGACAACAGAACAGATGAGACGATGTTCAGACCGAGGTGAAAATACGTGATAATAACCCTTATTATTATTTAAAAACATGGAATAGAACTACAATCCACAGCTTGACTTTAATTTTTGAATTTGTGTCACAACTGTGTTCAGTTTAAATGGACAAATAATTCAGAGGAGGGATTTTATGTGGTGTTGCTCTGCTGTGTTTCGGTGGCAAAAGATGCCCATTGTTATCTGGCAAAAAACTCATCAGATAAAAATCAACAACCTGAATGGTACAGAAAACATCTTATGTGCCTGAAGATGATCCCACCTGGAATCCAAAGCAAATGGTCGGCACGACGCTGAACATGGATGCCCAGGAGCTCACACTGAAAGACACACATGCACATTTACTGTTGATACAACAATCAGTTAGAATCACACACAAATTCACACATAACACGTCAGAGTTACTGACCCCTGGCTGTGCTCTGGAGTTATTATAGCTGTGTGGCTGTCCATCAGGTAATACTTGACAATAACCGCCACACACAGGTATGTAGCAGCCAGCGTCCCTAACACGCTGCCATGAAGAGAAACAGTTAACAGATTAAATCCTAAACCACACATTTCATACATGGCAGGTAAGTGCTGTTACCTTGTGTATTTCTGGATGCCAATTTCTTTTGGGATAGACAGTGGAAGGATGATGACAAGGCACATGATGAAAAGGGCAAAGCGCTGGTCAGTGTACCAGTGGTAAGGCATCTCTGCCTCACTTGAGCCGGTCACCGTCTCATATAAAGAAATGCACACTGGGTAGATACAAACACCAAAGGCATCAGAAAACAAAAACAAAAGTCATCGGAAACTAATGAGGCTAACTAGATGTTTAGGCTAACTTATTGCTTATTTTTTTTATTTGGTGAATAAACATTAAGAATTATTATATTCCTGTGAGAGTGCTTAAAGGGTATCTCCCTATAGCTCCATCTCTACTTCACTGCAAACAACATTTCTGAGCAAAGAGGGGTTGTTTGTAAATCCAATCAAATACTCTGTTTAAATTTGCAGCAGAGCAAAAACATCGCAGGGATTTGAGAGGTTTTAGATGGACAAACTGACAAGGAAAAAATGTACTGAGAGTGCAGTGCTGTACGCTCAGTCACATGTTTGAGACCAATACTAGCTCAAATGAAAATTAAAAAGCGGATGATTTGTGGTCTGAAGGAGATTAATTTTATATTTTATGTATGCATGTACATATGATGTTGTCATACCATCACTAACCCTCTAAAGAGCTGCAAAATGTATTCTAAACTCAGAGGGTTAGTGATGGCATGACAACATTAAACACCAGTGAAAGTAGAGAGTAACCTGCTAAACAAGAGGCAAACTCTTCCCTGCAATATAGGCACAATCGTGTTATCATGATTCATGGTGTTTTATTAAGCACGGGCAAAGATTTTCTGGGATAATATGGACCTAAAAGTGGGAAAATCTTTAAATACAAACTGGAACACATGGAAAGACACTGATGGTTTCCTTCTTCTTACACTTTTCCAGTTGGTCCTGCACCACCACCAGGAAGGCAACGCTTATCATGAAGAGGTTGAAGCAGAAACAGACCTCACAGAGTTTTCCCACCGCTTGTCCACACACTTCTCTCACCACGTCCTGATACGTCTTCTGTCTGCTGACAGACGACGCATAGCCGAGGATGACCAGACCACTGATAAGAAATACTAGAGATACCTGAGGGGTGTAAAAAAAAAATACTCATTCAGTCACAGACTGGGGTGACACCAAACATTGCTATCCTGGGCCCACAGAGACATGTCCAAGAGTACAAATCTGCCACAATATTCAAAAATAAAAAGGATGACATTCAAAATTCTCAGTTTTTTAAACAAAAAATGTTTCCAATAACATTTCACACCAGAGAGATTTAAGGAAATAGACAAATTGAAGCTCATGTTCCTTCTAAACTTTTTCCAGAGCTGTAAACATTTAAACCTCGCAAAGCAAGCAGAATTTTAAAATCCAGACCTGTTCTCAGCGAGCAAGACAATTAAATCTTGACAGTACTGAAGCCCCAGTTTAGCAACACAACAAAAAATAAATAAATGCGTCCCTCTGAAAATGATCAAATACAAGGGCTGGACTGAAAATGAGTGAAAAAGTAGCAAAATAATCAGGAGGCCACTTTAAAAGATTACACGACAGTCTGACTCCTTCAAAACAAAAAGAAATCTGTTACAGAAGTTGCAGAAGGCAACCTTTAGTCTAGTCTGCTCACCTCCTCTGCTCATTCTTAGAAAGCTTGTAATCTATGAAAACCACATAGAAACACATTAGGGGTAGTGAGATGCAGCACAGGGACCATTTGGGTCCTCACCTAAACTGGGAGCTTCATTAGAGCTTACCTGTGAAAAAAAGGTGCCTCTTTCACACCAAGGAGAGATGCAGTAAGGGATGGTGTGTGCTGTATGTTTGTGTGTATCTGCATACATTGGTTGCAACCCAGCATAAAAACGTACTCATAAAACTCTCAGACTAAACACATATTTGATGACACACATATTTTAAGCCTTTCCCATTTCCAGTGAAAACATTGGCACTCTTGACTGGAAACTGTCAGGAACACCATTAACACTCATAAAGAACTCACCATCTCCACGCTGATGGCCGTGGTCACTCCTCCAGCCTTCCCAAAGGCCCAGGGGAAGTTGAGCAGTCCAGCTCCAAGCGCAGACTTCAGCATGATGAACACAGCTCCGAACGAGCCAAGCCGAGGCGGATCTGCATGAGATGCAGACCGAGCCAGCAGGCTGATGCTCTCACGGGCCAGTTCCTCCATGACTCCCACTCACACTCACCAGAGGCAACGTCTAAAGAGTCTTTGCGAACAACTCTGTGTAAACGTGGCTAGCAGTAAACCATGCAATATATAGAGCCACACACCCGTGCACATGGCTCTAATTTGACTATGGAGCATTTCACGCTGAGGTGACACATATGACACCAAAGTGTGTATGTTTGCTTGTGTGTGCTCTCACCCGATCCCTTTATGTCTGTCATTAATGCCACAGCAGCAGCTTAATGTCAGTAGTTACTGTTGTCACCTCTGCACAGTTTTTCTGTGGTGGAAAACAAACAAGCCAGAAGTTTGCCTAGCAGTTGTTTCGTTAAAGTCAAACTAGAAGAATAAGCAGCACAAAGTATAATGTTAAAATAAAAATATGAAACCAGGAGCTTAACAAGACATTTTAGAATTAAACTTAAGAGATACCTTAATATTAATGCCAACGTACTAAATTAGCGTAGTTTTAGGATTCCAGCAGCAAACCTTGAACACTCCTGTTGGTGTTGTTTTTTATGTGCATCCACCTAATAAGTCGTTTATTGATTAAATAAACTCAGAGGACAGTCATGTCGAACTTGGGGAATTAAGAGTGTGATAGGATGGAAACATCAGAGATTTACCAAAGACATTTTAAATTCTCTTGAGTGATTAATATCAAGAATGAATGAATATTTGTGGAAATTTTTAAATCTATTTATGAAGTAGTTGTATTAGTATTACAGCCTGATGGATCAGTATGATGCCTTAACTGGGTTACTTGTATGGCTAAATTTAGAAATCTGATGGTATGTCATGCAGACAAGGTTTTTTGGGAGGATTTACAAACCGTTCAGAAGTTAACCTGACTGGTATAAACACAAAATATTTTAATTCTTCCTTCATTTTGTTCTCAAACCCAATAAAACATAAAATTGTACTTTATGTAAAATGTTCAGCTTCAAGCTTTGCATATTTTATTTTTGTGTTTTAGTTTTTTAAAAAGACAGAATTTTATCTGAATACAATGTACAAACTCCTACTATGTTGTAACTAAGATTAATCAGGTGTACTCATTTAGGTAAATGACAGTCTGCAATGTTAAGACTTTGCTGAAGTTTTTTTTTCCAATGACATTTAAACTTATGGATAATGCTGGGCATAAAACTACTGACCCTCAGGTTTGAAAAAAACCCCTCCGTGCCTTCACCATCATCACATCAACAGTGAGAAACTTTCCCGCTGGAAAGCTGACACTGACTGAGGTTGTGACATTCAGATTTAGACCAATATAGTTGCTTCTCTACTCAGAGTTTACTCAGACTTTAATCGTTAATGTATTTAGTTGAAGTATGAATTGTTTACGTTCACTTATATGTTTTAAGATTTCTGAATTATACAGCAAATGAACATATTTTTAAAAGAGGATGTTTTGTCCAAAGAATTGACAGCATTCAGAGAAAAGTTACATTCTGTTGACACACGAACTGGGAATCATTTCATCAGTTAAAGGAATACTTCACCCTCAGAATAATGTGCCTTCATTTTCTACTCACCCTCATGCTGATTAACACTCTGGAACACTTTTTTGATATTTACCATGCAGCCGGAGATGTGGGGAGGTTTTCGTTCTGCATCAATGCCGTTACAGTGATGTTGAATGGTGCCTGGGCAAAAAAGGTCCATAAAAGTCCACAAAAACTTGACACTATTCTGCCACAAATGACTAATCAAGCTCTTTCCAACTTGGGGAGAGGCTAACCTCGTCCTCCTTTGGCTCACAGAAGAATGTAAATTGATGAAATGCAGAATTTCTTCTTCTATGCTTGTAGTAGCAGCAGAACACGGGCTGTAAGCGCTCCCCGGATGGTTTGGTTCCATAGTGTGGTGAAACTCATCCAGGAAATACCATGTGCTACTGTTATGGACGCTATCCACTCAGGACACTCTGATTACGTTGGATGAGCAGTATGGAGAAATATTACCAAGCCTTTGTGGACTGTTATGGGGGTGTTTGCTCGGACACTGTTCAACATCACTGTAACGGCATTGATGCAGAGCAAAAACCTCCCCACCACCTTCTCCTCCTTTTTATGTTTACAGATTTACCGTTGAAGAGGTGTTACATCCCAGGCTGTGGCCTGCAGTGATTCAGTTTTCCTCAAGTCCAACCACCACCTCATTAACTGCTCAACAACCTCCACCTGTCTACAGTTTCCTGCCATCAACCCAAACGTCCCCTGATTGGACAACAGTTCCTCTGTCCACCTCTGGTTGGCTACTGAATTAATCACTCATCTGTTCATCACCTTTACCCTCACCATATAACTCCACTCCAGACGTTCCACCATGGGGGAGGAAAGCCCAGAGCAGGCTGTTTAGGCTGGTCGAATGTTACTGCTTTTCATCTGATGGCATGATTTATCTTAATAATTACTCTTAATCATGGTTATCAATAATAATATTAGTAATTGATTATTATTATTATTATCAATTAAGAATATTAATATTCGCTGGCATTACAGAGCTCACATCTGAGCAAATAATGCATCGCGCTACATTTTTATTCAAATGGGTCCTTTCTGTAGAATATCGGCAATGCGCTGAATTAAAAGCGACAGTAGAGCTGTGAGAACAGTCACCCTTGCGTTGGATCAGCTGTTATCGATGATGGTAGTATTCCTGGGACACAAACCTGTAAGGACCATCAAAAAAGAATTTCACAGGATTGCAGGTGATCGACTTGTAGATCAAATGCAGTTTTAAAATTCAATTATCTACTGCTGCGACCTCATGCTTATCTGTCATTTTACAGGGCTTTCAAAAGTCCTGGGATGCAGGGATGGGACTCAAATTCCTGTTACTGCCCCTGCAAATAATGAAGGAGAATATTTAAATAGGAGATCCTTTCACAGCACAATGTCCAGATATATGATATGACCATCTTTAAGATCATAGCCAGGAAATGTGTGTGTCACAATAAACGTACTCATGTCATTTTCTGCACTGTGAAGATCATATGTGATGCAGCCTAAATGATTACAAATGGCGGATGTAGGATATTGTGCCCTGGGGGGCGACGGCCTCAGATGAGCTTACCCCCGGGATGCCCTCAGCCACCGGTCGGTC